>JANVCQ010000005.1:45430621-45443895 GCA_025531925.1 Erythroxylum plowmanianum | reverse complement strand
TAATTTTAACTATATTTTATTTTTTAATAAAAATTATTTATGCATATAAATATTATTTAAAATATATTAAACAATATACAAAGCACATTATATTAATTATTATATAATTTTAAACCATAAGAAATATAAATGAAAATATATCTAACTAAATATTTTATATGGATTATAATATAAGTAAAATTAATATAAAAAAATAAATACTAATTGTAAGGGGAACTAAAAATAGACTCGTTAATTAATTTGAAAAATCTATTTAAAAAAGTGTGTTTTTGCAAAACTCCAAATTTAAGCTTCTAAAAAACTGTATTTTAAATTTCAAAAAAGTTATTTTTATGAAAATTTCTTTTGAATCTTATAGCTAAATTTTTATTTTTTCTTAAAAATAGTTTTTACAGTAGAAAAATATTTATTTATCCTTCAAAGTTATATTTTTTTTAAAATTTAATTTAAATTGTCTAGATAACGGTTGGAAAGAGATAAAAGGAAAAAGAGAAATAGGGGATACAGGCTGTACCGTGTAACTGCTACGAGTCTACCACCATCTCCTTCCTGGTCTTGAAAAGTTCAATCCGCAGCGTTTCACACCTGCTACTTCTTTCTGGCTGACCCAAACAGCCTCTGAAAACTAGAGAAGCAAAGCGGAAGAGTGTCAAATTGATTCTGAACAGTCAACGAATCTGACCTTTTGAAGCGTTGAAAGAGCTCGGAAGATGAGCGTGATCGACATTCTCACGAGAGTCGACGCGATCTGCCAGAAGTACGACAAGTACGACGTCGAGAAGCAGAAGGATCAGAATGTCTCTGGCGACGATGCATTCGCTCGCCTCTACGCGGACGTCGAGTCCGATATCGAGACCGCACTTCAGGTCACTCCTCGATCTCCATGTGTTTTAATTCTCCGGCGGGCCACTTTCCGGATTTGTTTTCTGCTTAGTTTAAATGTGTGGTTTTGGGCAGAAAAAATGGTCAAAAGTCTAGTACTTGTTGTGGACTTCGTTGACTGAAGTTTCCGATTTCGGAGAATTAGTTTTAACGATCTTATTTAGTGCTTTCTTTTGAGTAATGAAATTTACAGAAAGCGGAGCTTGCTTCGAAGGAGAAAAATAAGGCATCGGCAGTGGCTTTGAACGCGGAGATTCGTCGAACCAAGGCTAAATTGCTAGAGGAGGTTCCTAAATTACAGAGATTGGCAATTAAGAAGGTGTGTTTGCGATTTCTTAGAACAGTTTTGTTGAGTTCATTATTTTTCCATTTTTGTTGTCCATTCAGCTGAACGAGTTAGAGGAGTCGCTTGGAATTGATTTTTTAGATGGATTTTTATTGTTTCTGTGTCTGCCGTCTGGGCTTTTTGACGAGGTCTTTGATTTAGATAGCAAAAGGGGTGATTTGTAGTTAATACTTTTTTAATTTTGGAAGAAATGTAGTTGGGCTGTTGTGATAGTTTGCTATCCAATTAGAATCACTTTTCTTTCTATCCTTAGAAGATTAAATTATCGTTCCTTATGTTGAATTTTTTTATATATTTTGCTTGAAATCTATGTTCAAGAAAGCAATGAAAATTTGTTCTTTGTGCTTGTCTTTTGTCCAAATGAAACTTCAAATGATTGTTTCCTTCCCCTGTCTTCAATCTACTTTAGACCTCTTAAATTGACTACTTTGTGCCATGTGCAATTTGATTAACACAATCTATTGGCAGGTTAAAGGGCTTTCAACGGAAGAACTTGCTGCCCGCAATGATCTTGTCCTTGCATTGCCAGACAGGATTCAAGCCATACCAGATGGGGCTGCAGCAGCACCAAAACAGACTGGAGGTTGGGGAGCTTCAGCTTCCCGTCCTGACATCAAATTTGATTCAGGTTCAATTCATCAAGATTTTGACCAGAAATTTGAGCTCTTCGATCGTTCCATTGTTGGGGCCAAGACTCTTAACAGTTTATCAGACTGTTTTTCTTACATATTTCTTGTGGTTCATAGGTGGTCAATTTGATGATGAATACTTTCAAGAAAGTGAACAGTCAAGCCAATTCAGGCAGGAGTATGAAATGCGTCGAATGAAGCAGGCAAGTCCCATGTTAGGTTTTGATTTTGTTTGTGCCTTATTCTACAACCTTAGAGGATACTAAATCGCTTGCTCATTCTTTAATATTTGACTACTGTTTAATATATTGTAACTTTTAATTTTCTTACAGGATCAAGGTTTGGAAATGATTTCTGAAGGTTTAGATACTCTAAAAAACATGGCACATGACATGAATGAGGTAGGTTTTCTACCACGTGTGCTCTCTCTCATGTATATCTAGATGTGCTTGCTTACAATGTATGCTGCATAGAAACATACATATACACGTATATACATTGTTGTGATAAGTGACTGATCTACATTTATTTGTTTGTTATCTCCCTTTTCAATAATGTTTTAAAAATCAAATTGGAAGTTAAACCGGTAAGACAAGAGGTTTAAGGTTTAAAGAGTTCAACTGATATTAGACCGTCATAAAAACGGTTAAAGATTGAATAAAATTGAAGAATTTGAAATATGATTGAAGAGGATTGTCCTTAATTTAAAGTTTAATTGAAAATGTAGACTATTAAAAAAAATTAATTATTCTGTTTTAGTTTATAAAAATTGATCAATTTTGCGAAAATTGATCAGTTAATTAATAAACCAGTCAATTTTTAGTAACAAGGGTTATTAAAGTAAATCGAACCAGAAAGTTGAAAACTGAACAGAAAATCGTTTTAAAGTTTTTATGGTTTAACTGATCAAATCGATTCGATTTTTTAATCATCGCTTTTCAATATGTGCAGGAATTGGATAGGCAAGTTCCTTTGGTGGATGAAATTGACACTAAGGTGAAAAGCATGTTCTTCAAGTTTTTGAAGGCCATGTGATTTTAGTAGAGCTCATATAAAGTGTTTTGCACGCATCTTGCAGGTGGACAAGGCAACTTCGGACCTTAAGAATACTAATGTTAGACTTAAAGATACTGTTAATCAGGTGGTTGAGCTCTATAAATAACAGAATATAGTTTTTCACTATTCTTTGAGATGCGTATTTGCGAGTTAGCTTTTATGCACTGACCGAGCTTTTTTTCTTTGCAGTTGAGGTCTAGTCGAAATTTCTGCATTGATATTGTTTTAATGTGCATAATTCTGGGTATTGCTGCCTATTTGTACAAGTAAGTTCACATTACTATCACAAATAGCTGAAGAATATCCATGTTGCCTGTATTCATTGTTATATGAGTCATTTCATTAAAGTATTCTTGAAATTGATTTCCTAGCAATAAAAAGGGAATTTGATGATCAAATGGCTTACTGGGTCTTGATATCGGTAATTCACAGGCAATGAAGAATGCATGCAAATATCAGTAATTCTTGAAAAGTGGAGGGTTACTTTTTCTTGTTAGTTAGAGAAAGTGCAAATTAAAAACTGATAAAATATGGATTTTCTTTTTCTGAAATCAAGAGAGATATTTTAATGTCATGAGATCTCGTAAAATTCTGATTACTATGTCACTGGATTCTAGACTGTTATACATACCATAATGTTGACTTCTTTTCAATATGAATGAACATTAGAATAAAAAAGAATTGAGTATTCTACTGATGACGATTGGGATCATAGGACAATAGATTGCCAACATGTACAACTGCTTTATGTTATAAGACATCCTGTCTGTTTTGTTTGAGCCATCATGGTATTGCCATTCAAATAACAATGAGATATGGAGATTGGAATTCCAGAGTACTTGGTGTTGTTAGCTTTTGATTCTGTTCGATTCATTGCTTATACCAGGAAAGTTAGTTAATTTACCTAAAGAATCTAGATATATGTGCTTCCGCGCAGTTGGGTTAAAGAAACTAAATCAACAACACTTTTGCATAGTTTTCACTGCTGATTTCCTTGTATCATAGAATACTTGCGTAGTCTTTTCTATTATATCTTGGTTTTTGATGACTTTGCGATAATTTATTGTTCAATATTTGGATGGCAAATTCTAGTTGCTTTTGATCAGTTGTTTGAAAGTCCCCTGAGATAGCATGTTTTGCTTGCATGTAGTGTTCTGAGGAAATGAGATGTCAAAAGCCGCTACTGTACCTATTCCGGAGTCTGGTGGGGCTAGCCTGTGTCAGGTGTAATAATGTATTTTGAGAACTTCCTGTGAAGTTTGTTCGTTGTGTTTTCATGTGCATCATCTTTGCTGTCAACTGTCGCACTTGACCATGGTTGCTTATCATTTGATCCATATTATTGATTATTAAATGGTTTTGTTTATACCTCTAAGCCTGTATGTCACTATTTTCTACTTTAATTTCATAACCTTGGTGTGTGTGCAAGCTGGTCTGATTTTCAACGTCAACGTTTACTTTGATTGGCTTCGTTGAACTTCCCATGCGTAGTAGATTGACATGGTAGCACCGGTGACAAGTTTTGTCGTGTTTTAATGTGGAAACAGTGTTTGCATGGATCACGTTTTTCCTTCTTTGAGCATGTTACACGGGTAAGTGCACTGCCAAGTAAAATGAACGTACCATCTTCCTGCTACGTGAAACACATACACGGAAACATACATACACAAAAAAAAAAAGAACTTAGCATTCCTATCATGCAGCTGACTAAGTGCTGGTTTAATTATTTCGGGGATTACAAAGAAATTATTTGTCACGTGTTAACATGCCATAGGATGTGGACCTGAAATACCATTATCACTATAAGATTCCATTAAGTTGATGACTCATTTTCAATTTCGGTCTTGCCTATAAGTCACTCTTGCCTGTACCGATAAAATGCTTTTCTAGCTTACTTGAATTCCCTATTTTCCTTTGGTACGGGTTTAGACTGTTTTTGCTTCTAAGGTGCTCTTGGAATGTCGTAGACTTGACAAAGCCCTAATCAATAGGTATTTGTGGCCAATGACTAAGATTCGCTTAGTACAAACAGCAACAGCGTTGTTATCAGTAAATCCTTCGAACTTCATTGTTAGATTAGATTAAGGAATTAAGTTCCAAAAACTGGGGATGGTAGATCAGCAAGAAAAAAGAAAACACTTACAAGTATGCACACATAACCATGAAAGTTTGTTTTAGGCTTTAGATACAAGCAGTCCAGTGTATATACGTCGTCACTCAAGAGATCAGATCCTCTAGCCTAGGTACTCTGTACCTAGCCTGTGTCAGAGAATCTGAGCCATCCATTCCACTTAAATGGATGACTCAGATCCTCTAGCACAGGCTAGGTACAGAGTACCTGGGTCAGAGGATCTGAGGGCGTCACTCAAACCTCTATGAACACCTAGCTTTATGAGTATGTACTATTAAAATGTATCACGATCTTTATCAGTTTCTACTTTTCTTCTCCTTTTGCCAAAGGGCAATATGTACTCCATCCTAATCATTTCATTGAGACCATCCACAGCGTTTTATGTACAAATTCACGGGTGTCACAAGCTTAGAAGCTTCCCCAGAGCTCTCAAGCCTCAGCAACTACTTCCACTAGTTTACAACATATATACAGGGAATGTTTAGAAGCCACCGAACCCAGATAGTCTCGAACAGATTTCTGTAATTTTTTCCGTAGTCAGACTGTCTCAGATTTCTATCTGGTGTTAATCAGCACAACAGTCTGTGTGAGTTATTTTAAATGCCCTTTTCGTTGATTTGATCTAATTGCTTTCAGCGAAGTCTTAAGTTGTCAAGCTCTTGATATTGCATCAAGGAATTCCATTGATTAGGACTCAAATAGCTGCCCTCTGACTCGTCCGTTCCACATAAATTCACATCCGTGCCATCCTTACTGATAGATATTGCAACTTCCTCCTTCACCGTATGTTCCTCCAGTTGCCTATTGATCGGTAGGATACAATCGTCAAGCTGGTCATTTCTTTCCAGGAAACTCGTAGCTGAAAATTGCAAGCCCTTGTCATCTGAATTTTCCTTATAAGTCCGATCCTTATCTGTACTCTGGAAACTAAAACTTGCAACATTCCCATTTATGCAAGGAAAAGCTTGAGAGGCAAAGATGTAAGGTAACATGGGGCAATCTTTTTTTATCATATCGAAGTTAGAGTTCTTGTTATTGGTCTGCCGTAGTTCATTTACTTTTGGGGTACAACCTGCAGACCGTTCAAAACTAAGGCTAGTTTGATGCTCCCAAAAGTTTATAGGAACACTCTTTTGCCTAATACGACAAAGCACCCAATCATCCAACTGCAACAAAAGAAGATGAAATATATGGAATTGGGGTCCATCACTTGTTGAAGAAATCATCAAAGTGAAAATTATGAGTGCAACTTGATTGTTTTTACGTACCCTCATAGACTTTTTTTTCTTTGGATTCAAGAAAGTGGCGTCGAGCTCAAGCAATCTGTACTCATGCATGATCCAGTCTGTTTTAATTCCCCTTGGAGGTCGTCCTTTGTAGAACACAAGAGCCTTCTTGACACCAATGTTCAGTTTCCCAGTGGAAGAAAATATCGGTTTATCTGTTCCTGTGGCCTTCCAATAACCTGAAGAAGCTGTCCTATTAGGTCTGGCTCCATTAGGATACTTCCTATCCCTTGGTGTAAAGAAGTACCATTCATCCTCTCCGAATGCAGCTTTCTCTATTCAAAGCACAGAAAGAGAGAGATTGCTTTAAGTAAAACGAATGAAATTGACAAAAGGTTGGTGAGATTTAAAACCCTTAAAGCTGACTACAAGTGGGATAGGTGTACAAACTTGGTAGCTCCCATGGATCGTATTTGCAAAGATCAATCTCAGCCATAATAGAGGCTGGAAGTGGATGTGAAGTAATTTTGTTCTTCAAGTAATGGACTATAAGCTCCTCGTCTGATGGATGGAATCTGAATCCTGGAGGAAGTTGAATATCAGAGCTTTCTTTGGTTTCCATAGTAAGGAAGTTTTAGTTTTCCTGTTGATGGTGGGAATTGAGAAACAAGCCTAGAGAAGGAATCACTTAACCAGCGATGTTATCGACCAAAACTGTCTGAGAGCGTGGGATTTGAAAGGTTATGTAGTTCTCTCATAAAATTAATAAACTAAATGATCATGAGCTTATCTTGATCATAAATACAAGAACTATAATCCATTGGAACATAATCCGCTTGACTCTTCGGTTGTTTTCTTCTAGCTTAAGATAATGGCAAAACCGATGGCCCTGATTTTAATATCTAAAAATCAAGAAAAAGAAATTAGAGTTATTGCTTGCAACTTTTGTCCTTACGAATATTTCTATGACAAGAATTCAACATCTTTAGCAGGAAATTCTCGAGTTAGACTTTTTCCATTGGAAAAATGATAATAAACTAGAATGGCTGGCTATTTTATTATGAAACGATGGCATGCACAAGAATTGTGTTCATTTTCTCATAATGGAGTTAGAATTATTATTTTCTATATTTGTTTTCAAATTTAGTAAAAAACTGTTTTTTTTTTTGTTTTTAGTGTTTTTTAGTTTTGGTTTCTTCCAATTTTTAAAATTTATGAAAATAAAAAAATGTTTTTTCTTTCTGTTTATGTTTTTTTTGTTATCTGATTTATTATCAATTAAATATATTATTTAATTATTTAATAGATTAATTAATAATAATAAATATGAATAATTTAATTTAATATTATATATTTAATTAATTATTAATAAAATTATAAATAATTTGATTTAATAATTAAAATATATTTAAAATAAATAATAATTTTAAATTATTTATTTTAATAAAATAAAATGATTTTTACTAACAATTTATTAATAAATATTATATAAGAGATTAAAATAAATTTAATTAATTAAAAATAATTTATTTTTAAGTTTTATCTGATATATAATCATCATTAGAAATATCATTATATTGACATTAAAAACTAACCAAAATTTTATTTTTATTTGATAGAAACAAATAAATTAAAAATAAAAAACATAAACTAAAAATCACAATAAAGACATAAGCGGAACTAAATGGCCCATTAGGGGTCATCTTTGACAAATTTCTTTAACATAAAACATTAGTGTCTATCTTCTTTTATCTAGGTTAGAAAAATGGAAGAAATAACTAATATTTACCAAGGGGGTGGTTGGTCCAAATAGGAGAATGGTAATAGGAATGTAAATGAATATAATAAGGAATGAGAATGGATATAATTATTATAATTATGATGGTTGGTTAAGAGAAAGGAATCATTACCATTATTATTAATAGTGGTTGCTTTGTTAAAATATTAAGAAATAAAAATTATTAAAATTTTGATAAATAAAAATTTGTTAAATTTTTGTTTTATATCAAATTTTCATATATTTTATTAATTATATTTAATTGCTAAAAAAGAGAAAATATAATTAATTGCTAAAATATAATATATTTTAACTACTATTGCATATTCTAAATTTCAAAAAAGCCTCTGAAAGTATCAGGGATTTGATTATTGCAATAAGGGAATCCATTGTTGACTGCTAAAGATTAACTTTCCACTAAAACAGGGAGGGAGATCGCATCTCAACTTTGGCGAGGAAGAAGAAATGCTCGATCTGTAAGTATTGTTCATTGTTATTTCTCAATACTCTGCTTTCTATATGAGTAAGTTTGCCCTTCGTTGTCCACCTAGACCCACTTTTCCGCTGTGTATATGAATGACGAGGGGGTATTTTTGTTCTAGATCTGTAGTTTCTATATTGATTTTTAATCTATAGTGGAATGTCAAAGATCAGCTTTCCACTAGAACAGGTAGGGGGATCGCATCTCAAATCTGGCAAGAAAGAAGAAATGCTCGATCTATGATTATTGTTCATTGTTATTTCTTAATACTCTGCTTTCTATGTAGGGTTTAACCTTTGTTGTCTGTTAGACTTTTATGGATCGATTTATTACATCATACTTGAATCCATGATAGTGTTTGTAAGAATTTATTCCCTCTCTTTTTTTCTTCTTTGATTTGTTTCTTCAATGGCTCAGACCTAATAACTATTATCTTGGGCTCTGTTCATTGGACTCAAATCTATAAGTGACATGAGCCATTAAATAATCTAACAATCTCCTATTTGGCCCATATTATGACTTGGTGATTCAATAATAAAACTGTAAGTGCACACAATACATGAAATCGATCAAGTCATCCTTAATTGAATTAAGATGATGGGACTATAACGTCACAAGTTATACAACATAATTCCTTCCACGTATCACATAATCAACTTAACTCATAAAACTTTAAGTGAGTAATTTTGTAATTTTTATCCCACAGAAATAATTATTGTATACAACATAATATGGATAACAAGTAAGTGAGCAAAAAATATGAATATAATTGAATTCACAAATGTCATAACAATTTGAGCAAAACAATTGTATGTATATATACATGTCAGAACGCTATGCTAATAAGGACTTATCTATAATATCCATTCATTCAACATGACTAATAAATATTTTGGGTGATAAGCCTTTAGTTAACGAATCCACTATCATTAGATCGATACCAACATACTCAATTGTCACTTTATATAGTTGCACTTCTTCTTTCATAGAAAAATAATTCAGATCCATGTGTTTCACACTCTTTGAATACTTGTCATTCTTAGAGAAGAAAACAGCTGCGGAATTATCACAATAAATTCTTAACAGTCTATTAATACTGTCGATAATATCAAGACCTAAGATAAAGTTCCGCAACAACAATCCATGAATCGTGGCCTCAAAGCGCACCAAAAATTTAGTCTCCATAGTAGAAGTAACAATGAAGGACTGCTTTCTACTTTTTTATGAAACTACTCCTCCAGCTAATAAGAACATATAATCGAATGTAGATTTTCGTAAGTCTACACAACTGACATAGTATGAATCTAAGTAGCCTATCACTTTGAGATGGGTTGATTTTCTATATGTGAGTATATAGTCTTTGTGCCTTGTAAATATATAAGAACTTTCTTTGCAGCTTTGCAGTGGTCCATCCTAGGATTGCTTTGATATCGGCCTAGCATTTCGATAGCAAAATTGATATCTAGCCGAGTGCATGTTTGAGCATACATTAAGCTCCTAACTATTGACGCATGAGGAATATACTCCATTTCTGTACGTTCCAAATCATTTTGTGGACATTGCATTTGACTAAATTTGTTCCCTTTCTGAATTGGAACTATCCCTACTAATTTTCTATTTTAAATCTTTCTAATACTTTCTTGATATAACCTTTCTGAGACAATCCTAACAATCTTTGTGATCTATTACGAAATAATTCAATTCCTATCATATAGGATGCCTCACCCATATTTTTCATTTCGAAATTATTAGAGAGAAATTTCTTTACATCATGTAATAAAACCATATTATTAGCGACAAGAAGGATATTATCAACATATAGGACTAATGTAATAAACTTGCTCCCACTAACCTTCATATATATATACCGATTAACGATATTTTCTACAAAAATTTAAGACGTATTGATATCATTAAACTTAAGATACCATTGTCGGAAAGCTTGTTTCAGTCCATATTGACTTTTTAAATTTACACACTAATCGTTCCTTTTTTGTAGTCATGAAACCTTCGGGTTAATCCATATAAACTTCTTCTTCCAAGTCACCATTTAGAAAAGTAGTCTTTACATCTATTTTGGTGAAGCTCTAAATCATAATGAGTCACTAGGGCCATTAACAATTCTTAAAGAGTCCTTCTTTGAAACTAGAGAGAAGGTCTCTATATAGTCAATGCCATCTTTTTAAGTGTAACCTTTGGCAATAAGTCAGATTTTATATCTTTCAATGTTGCCTTGTGAGTCACATTTCGTCTTAAAGACCCATTTATAACCCACTTGTTTTGCACCTTTCGACAACTTAATTAATTCCCATACATTGTTGTCATCTATTGATTTCAACTCTTCTTTCATAGCATTAAACCATTTTTTAAAATTACTACATTTTATGGCTTATTTGAACGAGACTGGATCCTGATCAATGCTCAAATCACATTCATGTTCAAGTGAGTAAACTTCATAGTCACTCGAAATAGCTGGTCTTCTCTGCCTTGCAGACCTTCGTAATGTTATTTCTTATGACATCACTTGATCATTTGTAACTTGAATATCATTAGCTGGTTCTTCATTAATATGTTTAATTTGTGGAATTGGAACATTAATTTGTTGTTTTGGTATATTGCATATCTGTGATGCAACAAGAGGAAGGGATTACATTTGATGTACCAGTTTCTACTCGACTCTCATGAATATCCACTTTTTACGGTTCTCCACTCTTACTGATTGGACCATTCTCAATGATCTGTGTGTTATCAGACTCAAATATTTTATACTATGATTAGGACAATAAAATATATATCCTTTTGACTTTTTGGGATAGCCGATGAAATAACCACTAACGATTCTGGCATCAAGCTTCTTTTCATGTGGATTATACAGCCTTACTTCTACCAGATAATCCTAAATGTGAAGGTGTAGTAAACTAGGTTTCCTTCTTGTCCACAGTTCATAAGATGTCTTAGGAGTTACCTGATTAGGAATCCTATTAAGTAGATACATCGTAGTCTTTAATGTATACATCCACAATAATAAAGGTACAGTACTATAACTTAACACACTCCTAACTATATCTATAAGAGTACAATTCTATCTTTCAGCTACACCATTTTGTTGTGATTGCGTACATATGTCTCAACTTACAAGAAACTTTACAAATGGACTTGAAAATTGTCCACTTTCATCAAATTTTTCATAATATTCACCACCTTTATTAGACCCCACTATTTTTACTTTTCTATCTAATTGTCTTTCTATCTCATTAACGAACACCTCTAGGGTGTTCACAGACTGAGACTTCTCATGTAGCAGATAAATATAACCATATCGTGAGAAGTCATCAATAAAGGTAATGAAATATTTTTTACCACCCTAAAGAACGTCGAAAGGACCACATATGTCAGTGTGTATTAATTCAAGTAATTGGCTACTTCTTATGGCTGGATTCCTTGATATATGTTTGATTTGCTTACCTTTAATGCGATCCACACATATATCCCAGTCAACAAAATCCAATTGAGGTAAGATTTTATTTTTCACTAATCTCTGTACCCTTTCCCTGAATATATGACCTAATCTTTTATATCACAAAAAGCAGAACATTCCTTATGTGCATTACGTTTATTTCCTATAATATGATCAACATGAAACAGAGATTCAGCAAAATCAACATCAAGATTGAAACGATATTAACAATCAATTAAAGTACCAGAACTACAATAGTACTTGTGTTTATATAAAGAAAACACACAGTTTCCAATCTTAAAATTAAAACCATCATCATCCAACTTTGCAACAAAAACTAAATTCATAGCACAGTCAGGAATATAAGGACATTTTTTTTAAGATCTAAGAGACATCAGTATTCAAGATCAATTTGTACATCCTAATGCCCTCTATTCGTGTCTTCATTTTGTTCCCCATATATAATAACTTTTCAGTTTTGTTTATCTGGATTGAAAGGAATCCCTGTTTAATATGAGACATATGAGTAGTTGCACCATAATCTAACCACCAAGAATTATTAGGCACTTCAATAAGATTTGATTCAAAACATATTGAGATATAGTATGTATCTTTCTTTTCGAACTAAGTTTTTTTTTAGGGCAATCCTTCTTGAAGTGACCAGGCTTTTTATAGAAGTGACATTTCTTATCTTTATAGAATCGACCCTCATTAATTTTGCTGAGAGCTTTTCCGTTATCTTTGTCTTTCTTTCTTGGTTTGTAGTTGCTACTACTATCTCCTTAATGAAACGTGAGATGAACGGAGTGTTACTTCATTTTCTTCAATCTTCCTTCCTCCTGAACCAACATAGCCTTAATCTCCTGAAGGTTACATTTTTCCTTAATGGTGTTATAATTCACCTGAAATTGGCCGAACTCAAGAGGAAGTGAGTTGATAATGAACTGTACAATGAAGGATTTACTTACATCCATGCCTATGGATTTCAGCTTTACAGCTAGATTTGACATATATGTTATATGATCAATTAAACTTTTTGGTCATCAACTCACTCATTAAAGTCCCTACTATGAACTTCTCAGCTATATCAGATTGAGAGTATTCTTTAAGCTTCAACATGAACTCCTTTGCATTGTCCATTTTAGGCATTGATGGTTTGACATTTTCAGCGATCGTCATTCGCATTAAATTCAAGCTCAACCTATTAGACCGTTCCCAAGCCTCATTATAAGACTTGTCAGCTTCAGAACTGGCCTCAGTTATGGCTTCAGGCCTTACGTCTGAAACTA
>JANVCQ010000005.1:45406487-45421780 GCA_025531925.1 Erythroxylum plowmanianum | reverse complement strand
TTGGTACTTTGCTAGAAGTAGGTCACTGTTTTCTGAAAGTTGAAAGGTTAAGTTATATGTCTAAGTTCATCCTTCATTGGGATCATCTCCAAATTTTCTTCCCATACACATAGTTTTTCATCGAACCCCTTCTAAGGGATTCCTCTGCTTTTCCTTCCTACGCCAAACCCACTTTGCTATTCGTGTCTTCTATCCTAAGAAAAAACCAGAAGTTGATCATTATCTTCAGTGAAGTACGTAAATTGCATGGAGTTTAGGGCTTGAAGATTTGGAGTTTTCAAAAGATAAGTAGTGAATAAATCCTTTAGAGAAGGAGATTTGTGAAAGAACATTGATGAATTACTATCATCTACATGGAAATGGCATTTAAGTGTATATTCACAAATACTATGTGGTTGGGAGGAAAATTTGGATATAGTGTTAAGTTTAGTTTTGAAAGATTATTAGTGATTAGGTGAAGAAAAAGGGAAGTTAAAGTTGAGATAGTAAAAACTTGATCTAAAATTTCAGTAAAACTTCTGTACCATTCTAGATGGATTCGCTAAAATGGCTTTTATGAAAGTTATAAATATTCTTTTTCATCTTCCCAACATTATATAGTATGAAAACTATAGACATCTGAGCTGAAAGTCAAGGTCCTTATAAGGGAAGATGTTCAAAAGTGAAATTTACTTCTTTTGTCTTTTTACTTCTTCTGTGATGAGGTCATTGATGACGTCATCTTCTTTTGTGTTTTGTATCGTCTGAGTTTTGCTTCTTCTGTGATGACATCATTGATGACGTCATCTTCTTCTGTGTTTTGTATCGTCTGAGTTTTGCTTCTTCTGTGTTTTGTATCGTCTGAGTTTTGCTTCTTCTGTGATGATGTCATCTTCTTCTGTGTTTTGTATAGTTTTAGTTTTGCTTCTTCTACCTTTTTGCTCCTTCTGTGATGATGTCATTGATTTCTTCTGTGTTTTGTTCCTTCTGAGTTTCACTCCTTCTGTGTTACTGTTCATAAACTTCTTCTGTGTTATTGTTCACGAACTCCTTCTGTGTTTTGATTCCTTCTGAGTTTTACTTCTTCTGTGTTTTGTTGATACGTCTTCTTCTATGTTTTACTGACGCGTCTTCTTCTGTGTTTTGCTGACGCGTCTTCTTCTATGTTTTGCTGATGCGTCTTCTTCTATGTTTTGCTGACGTGTCTTCTTTTAGGTTTTGTTCCTTCTGGGTTTTACTTCTTCTGTATTTTGCTGACGCGTCTTCTTTTGTGTTTTACTGATGTGTCTTCTTCTATATTTTGGTGATGTATCTTCTTCTGGGTTTTGTTTCTTCTGTGTTTTGCTTCTTCTGGTTTTTTGCTTCTTTTGTCTTTCTTCGCCCGACCATAACTTCTTCTCTAGACACCCAAATGAACTAATTCTTGAACCATGGGACTCGTAACACATTTTCCTACATCTCTACCTAAAAATCTTAGCCATTTGAAATGAATTAAGAAAACTTGAGTGAGAAACGTGGAACGTGTATAGTGAATGTGCTCTTAAATTATATGAACTAGAGTGATTCCACTGAACATACTTCAGTATTTTGATTATATATGGATCTATAGGATCCCAAATGAGATGATTTTTGATTTGGAGGATTCTAGAGATATAAGCCTACAAATTGTCTCAAGAAGTCCAAATTATGATTCAGCTTCTAAGATGTTTAATCTCTGAATGGAAGTTGGGCATAGTACACTGTTATTGAATGTGAACAGTGGACCCAAAAGGGGGTTTTGGAAAATCTGAAAGTAAGCCAATGAGTAATCAATTGTAATTTCAATAGTTTTAGCGAGGCATACACCTAAGTATAAATATTACTTAGATAAGTTTTGGATATAAGACTGATAATGTGATGAGAATAAGGGAAAGATACCTAGGATTGTCATGAGA
This sequence comes from Erythroxylum plowmanianum, assembly GCA_025531925.1. Classification (NCBI taxonomy): domain Eukaryota; kingdom Viridiplantae; phylum Streptophyta; class Magnoliopsida; order Malpighiales; family Erythroxylaceae; genus Erythroxylum; species Erythroxylum plowmanianum. The sequence continues at coordinate 45,419,867 of JANVCQ010000005.1, read as the reverse complement.
ATGCATGGTACATATTTTATATACACACTTATGCATAAGAGAATGCTCATAATTGTGCAATTATTAATGTACGCACATCGTGTGTTTGGTATATTAATGTGCAGAATAAACGTCTGCATTCAAATATTTTCAAATCTTGAAGCTAGTGCTAATCTGGAGCATATTGTAAGTAGACCGAGATGGTCACACTTCATTGTTTGTTATTTGAATTCTTGTATTATTTGACTATTGAATGATTTTGTAAATATTATTGATTATGTTGGTTCCGGACAAGAGGTCCGATGATTATGATGGTTGACTTAGATATTGAAATGCTACTTGAATGTGAATTGGATGAACTAAGTGTATTGAAGTGATTGCTAAATGTTTTCGAAATGTGTAATTGCATGCAAGTGAAAGTGTGAATTCTCAACTATATGTTGAATGCCGGACTTCGGTCCGATGATAAGCGAATATGATTGAATAAGAGCATACAAACATGCATGATGTATTTTATTTCATGAATGCATGAAACATAATGGCTGTTGTGACCAGAGTAGCCACCGATCAGAGCTTAAAGCTCAATGATTGAAAAAGAGCCTCGAGCTCAAAAGTGATTCAGAGCCTCAGGCTCAACGTTTAATGAGTCCTATATGGGACAGTTATCAATGAGCCCTATATAGGACAGTTATCAATGAGCCCTATATAGGACAGTTATCAATGAGCCCTTTAAGGGATAGTTTAGGTACTCGATCACAACAAAATAACAATTGGAAAGTGGGTCTCGTGTGCACTGCATATGCATAATGTAAATGATTAAATTGCATTGAATGTAAAATGTGAACTGATGTGGATGTGATTTATGTGTTATGTGATTGGGTGAGCCATCGATGATGGTCACTCACTGAGTTCGCAAAACTCACCCAAAATTTACAAATATTTTCCAGGATCAGAAAAATACCCCGTTAGGCCAACAGGAGTATCCCTACAGCATTTAAGTGAGGTTAGAGGTTGGGATCAGTTCGTATCTGCATTACATTTATCTATTTTGTATTGAATTGTATATTTCGTTACTTTTTGTATAAATTTGTGTTCCGAAATAACTCAAGTGTTTTGTATTTGTGAAAGGGCCCAATGGCTATTGGAAATTTTGTTGATGGTTTTGTGTTAATTGAAAATGTTTATGAATGAATGTGGACCCAAACTGAGTATCGATTTCAGCATATTATATTTGTTATTATTTCAAAAAAATAATTTTATACCGATTTTAAAAAAAATGATTGAGTGTTTTAACACGCCATCCTCGCGGGGCACGGACTCGAATATCACTCATCGATGTCGGGTTCAAGTCTTGCGGGAGTAGGGTGCTACAAGTACTTTTTCCTAGTTGATGTGCTTAGTTTACTACGTCACGTAGTCTCTCATAAAAGTCTCCAATAGTTTCACTTTCTTCCATCCTGAACTCTTCAAATCGTACAATCAATATCTAAAGTTTCGAAGCTATCACAGATTTTGATCCCTCATGTATAGTTTATAAAATGTCTCATACTTCTTTCGCCGATTCACAAGCTGATATCATAGCAAAGCGACCTTCATCAACTGTACTAAAGATGGAATGCAAGGCTTGAAATTTTCCAAGTGCTCTCTCTTCTTCAACCATTGTCCACTCAGATGCATCTTTAAGCACTACTTCTCTCTTTTCATCAGTCGTCACTAGATGTGTCCAGTCATTTAAAACTGAGTTCCACGCTTTTGTTCCTTGTGCCTGAATGAATGCTTTCATCCATGATTTCCACGTAGGATAATTCAGGCTATCTAACAACGGTGACCTGATGATTGATGCCTCTTCTTTTATCGCCATAATTGCGAAACAAATATCTATACTGACTTAATATACCAAGTTCTGATTCAGTGACCATCTTTGATAACAATTGAAAAAACCATAGGGGTGTAGTAGTTTCACAAAATATTCGATTTACTGCATTCATTTCTAGCACAATCAAAAACTAGAAGAATTAAATGCAATAAAATATAAATCAACATTGAAATTTGGTAATGCAGCTCGGCACATCTTGCCTACGTCTTCGGAGCCCTCACCCAGCTTAATTCTTTCACTAAAAATAATAGTTTTATACAAGGTTTTATTGAGCCCACACCACTCAACCCTTGACATTATTCTTCGTCCTCACAACTTGTGAAAGAATTTTATACCCAATAGTATGACTACCACATACTAATCTCAACAGAGGATTTTCTCAACAATTTTTTAACAAAAAACAATAAACAAATATCTCAAGTGATTAAAATAATAACAAATGAATGCAAATATACTTGAGATAGAAAGAAACAACTTCCTGATGCTTTTAGCTTCTCCAAAAACTAATATGAAAGTTGCTCACCAATTGAAATTGTCATATTCAACTGCTGGATTTTTTTAAACATCATCTCCAATATTGATAGCCACTAGAACAGACATAATCGACACCCAACCACCCCATAAAAGCCACTCAAATGGTCAGGTATGGCAATTACTAAAATCACGACTTCTGGAAATTTTCGTACATTAGAAATCAGAAAAACCAGTTATACAAGGTTTATGCGTATATCAGAAAAACCTAACAAGAGACAAACCACAATCCAAGAGAGAAATGTTACACGCATACATTCACGACAACATAACCATAGAAAAGTGCAGCATTTTTACTCACCAATCAACCAACCAGATCACGCTAACCCACAAGTAAACCAACTGCAGATATTTTTCAAAACCAACAAACACAAGACATTGAACAAATCATCAACAACGCAACCCAAAAGAAGAGTCACGCTTAAAGCATCACAAAATATGCTGTAACATCCCATTCCCATCTGACACATGCATGTGCCCTCTTTTGGTAACACGTGCATATGCCTGATAGAAATGACATGTTAATTATCTCATTTTCACTTTATCACATGACATCGTAACTAAAATCATAAATCACCTTTACTAAAACCCAAAATTTCCTCATTTTATATCAAAAACCATAGTTACATTGTAGCATTCAGTTTAACATCATCAAAGAGCATAAACAACTCGTTTTATATAGTATGCTACATATTTAAGGAATAATAAAAGATAATAACTACAACATCTTCAGTCCCAACTGATAGACCTTTGAGCCATCTCTGAAATTAAACTACACAAAATCTGCTTCAATGAAGTCTTATAAGCTAGATCGTCTCGCTTTTGTACCTGTAAAAGTTAATGGTGCAATTTTGATCAGTTTTGCGAACTTAGTAGAGTAACCATTCTCGATGGTTCACTCATGCGACAAAACACAGTCATCATAAAATCACTCAGATCATACAGTCACATAGTTCATTCAGTTACATAGTTCATATCAATCTATTATTTCATTACAACTTTGCAATTCATTCAATGAATTATGGTTATATATGGATGCAATATGTATGAGACTCACATTTTGTTTTTATAGTATTGTGACTGTATGCCTTTTCAGTCTTCGGTATCCATTACAGACACCAGACTCAGTATATAGTGGGAGCATAGGCTCTACCACAGAGCTTTAAGCTCTCTCAATAATAGTATTAGTCAGTCAGTAGCAACATCAATCACAACAGCCTTTATATTACATGCATTGAAATGATATGCATGTTACAATTCAGTCATCAATTGAATCACCTTCATTTGCATGTATTATCACAGTATAACAGTTATAGTATCAGTAGTCATCGGACTAGATCTGACATTTAACTTTTTAGTTGAGAATTATAATATTCAATTAGGCAGTCTCATTTATATACAAATAGCACTTCCAATATTGTTTGCATGCATCAAACGTCTCAGATATATATTTTCCAAAATTTAGTACACAATCAGTCAATGTAGTTCAGTAATATATCAATACTATGCAGTAATGTACAAAACAAAACAAATAAAGTGAGACCATTTTAGGTTACTCACAGTTGCTCCCTTATGCCTATTCCCTTGACATTCCGACAATATCTGGAAGCAGTCACTCTAGTGGCTCGTCTATATGCAATAAAAAATAATTTTTATATTACTAGAGCACTTATGAAACAGAGTAAACACATGTATCATGCATGTTCAATGACAAGTTCTTGGGTATATTTCTGTCATACATTGTTGTACATATCATGTAGTAGATAAATATAACCATATCATGAGAAGTCATCAATAAAGATAATGAAATATTTTTCATCGTCCCAAGAACAAATGTCGAAAGGACCACAGATGTCATGTGTATTAATTCAAGTAATTCGCTACTTCTTGTGGCTGGATTTCTTAATATATATTTGGTTTTCTTACCTTTAATGCAATCCACACATATATCCCAGTCAGTAAAATCCAATTAAGGTAAGATTTCATTTTTCACTAACCTCTGTACCCTTTCCTTGGATATAAGTCCTAATCTTTTATGCCCCAAAAAAACAAAATATTCCTTATGCACACTACATTTATTTCCTATAATATGGTCAACATGAAACAAAGATTCAGCAAAATCAACATCAAGATTGAAACGATATAAACAATCAATTAAAGTACTAGAACCATAATAGTACTTGTGTTTATATAAAGAAAATACACAATTTCCAATCTTAAAGTTAAAACCATCATTATCTAACTTTGCAACAAAAACTAAATTCTTGCCATAGTCAGGAACATAAAGATAATTTTTTAGATCTAGGTGACATCTAGTGTCAAAGATCAATTTGTACATCCCAATGCCCTCTATTCGTGCCTTCGTTATGTTTCCCATATATAAGAACTTTTCAGTTCCATTTATAGTATGGATTGAAAGGAATCCTTGTTTAACATGTGACACATGAGTAGTTGCACCAGAATCTAACCACCAGGTATTATTATGCACTTCAATAAGATTTGATTCAAAACTTACTGAGACATAATATGTACCTTTCTTTTCGAACCAAGCCTTTCTTTTAGGGTAATCCTTCTTGAAGTGACCAGACTTTTTGCAAAAGTGGCACCTTTTATCTTAATGGATTCGACTCTCATTAACTTTGCTGAGAGCTTTTTCTTTATCTTTGTCTCTCTTTCTTGGTTTGTTCTTGCTGCTACTAGCTCCTTGGTGAAATGTGAGATAAACGGAGTGTTCCTTCATTTTCTTCAATCTCCTTTCCTCCTAAACCAACATGGCCTTAATTTCTTGAAGGTTCCATTTTTCATTAATGGTGTTATAATTTACCTAGAACTGGCCAAACTTAAGAGGAAGTGAGTTGATAATAAACTGTATAAGAAAAGACTCACTTACATCCATACCCATAGATTTTAACTTTGCAACTAGATTTGACATATGTGTTATATGATCATGAATAAGCTATGAACAATTAAACTTTTTGGTCGTCATCTTACTCATTAAAGTCCCTACTATGGACTTGTCAACTATATCAGATTGGGAGTATTCTTTAAGCTTCAACATGAACTCTTTTGTATTGTCCGTTTTAGGCATTGATGGCTTTACATTTTCTGCGATCATCATTCGCATCAAATTTAATCTCAGCCTTTTAGACCGTTCCCAAGCCTCATAATAAGCCTTGTCAGCTTCAGAACTAGTCTCAGTTATAAATGCGGGTCTTGCATTTGAAACTATGGCCCAGTCTAAATTCATTACACCCAGTTGGAACTGGATTTGTTCAGACCAGTTAGCATAGTTCAAACCATTAAACTTGATTAGCCCATTTCCTAAAGCAAAAAAAATAGTAGATGCTACAAACACAACATATAGCTCACATATTAATGCTTTGAGTAAACCTAAATAGATTCAAACTAACTGATACTCTTTAATTAATGCATTTAAATTCTCCTTTGGGTGAAATTTAAATACATATATATAACCTATTATAATGCAAATATAGTTCACTATAATAGACAATCAATCATATTCTAGTCAACATGCATGTTATCTTTGGATATACAATCATATTAATCAAATAAGTTGATAAAATCCCTTTAATGTCATTAATTATAAGCAATGGTTCACCTTTGGGTGACCTCCTAGCGTTATAATTAATAATCTCAATTGTTTAGTTAAACCTTTATGTCATTTTAGCATCATATCATAATGAACAATTGTAACATTCACAATTAAATGATTAATAATTTCAAGTTAGGCCACTTTGGTGACTAACAAGCTTTCCATGCAATAAACTTTTAATTGGACAATTATCATACATGAAAAAATTTAATTTAATTAGTTTAGTCACTTTGGTGACTAATAAACTATTCTAAATTGTCGTAATGTCATATAACACATGTAACATATAATAAGAAAAATGTAATTCCAAGCATGGTATAATATAACTGGTCAAACTACCAATTAAAACATAATATGACACAAAATTATATTATGCATAGCAAATATATGTGCAACTTTGATACATATAAACCTAAATTAATTAATTGATTACTTCATTAATTAATTTAAATTATCAATTAATTAATGAATTATGAGTTATGACCCAAAATAAAATACCTTAAGTAAGACCAATTTTCAAACTCATAAAAAAATTGACTTGACGGGAGCGTGTACAACATACGGCTGCCCTGATCGTTACTATCATGTGAGACGTGTGCATTAATCTTCCTCATGTGATGCCATACGCTGGTTTTGTCTGTGTTTTTTTTCTATATTCTAACATCTTCTTTCTTTCATGGATTCTTTTTGCAATTCCTTTCTAGAATTCTCTCTTGGCTCGATGTCCACCATTTACTTATTCGATGGTCAAAACAACGAAACAAACCCATATGAGTTTCTCACTCTAAACCATCCATCCATATTTTGCTTCGATCCATCCATCTATATTTTGTTTCGATTAAGCATTGAAGATAGGTTTCAAGTCCTTAGAAAACTGATTCTATTAACATTCGAACAACACCAAAATTCATCAAAAAATTGCAGTTCGTTTCTATTTCTGTGTTCTTGTTTACAAACACAAAAATCCTTACAAACATTATCATGAAGAAAGCAATGCCATTAAAAATACATAAAACAACCATTAAAGAAATTAAACGAATAGTTGATGATGGCAGACAACAAATAATGCAACACCTTACTCTGATACCAATTGTTAGACTTTTATGGATCGACTTATTAAATCATACCTGAATCTATGATAGTGTTTGTAAGGATTCATTCCCTCTCTTCTTTTCTTCTTTGATTTGTTTCTTCAATGGTTCAGAAACCTCTTTGATAATTTTTTAAAACTTATGAACAACCAACCATCGTGTTGATTTTTAAAAGAGAGAGGAAAAGGGTCTTGGACCCATTTGAGATTAAGGATTTAATATTCAATAATCATTATCTTGGGTTCTGTTCATTGGACTCAAATCTATAAGTGATATGGCCCATTAAATAATCTAACATTGTCCGCCTACTTTTATATCTCACCTACTCGATAAAGATCGACGAAGCTAGCTGATCCACTTCCTGCATTATCCTTGTTTTCTTCACAATGGTAATGAAAATGGGATTATATCCTTTAAAGTTTCATTCTTTAATTTATGTGTGGTTTCTCAGAGAAATGTTAGCCACAGGTTATATCTTTCTCAAAGTTTGGATCTTTCTTTCTTTGTTATTTCATGACTGCATCAGGGTTTTCATAAGCCTTTTGATTTCAGTGATTCTTATTTCGATTGCTTGGTCTTAACTTTAGTTCTTGAGTTTTTGGGTCAAGTTTTTTTGTTTAGATATTCAACCTCTATTGTCATCTTCGATTTGGGAGCTTCCGATTGGGGTTTTAGTGTGACTGAAAAAAATGCTTCACTTTCTTTCATATTGCGCCTTCTCTTAGGTTTTGTGATTTTACATGTTTTTTCTTCCATCTTCTTCCATCTTGTGTCCGGTCTGCCTATTGTGTTAAAGTGAATTTGATTTTGATTCTTGGGTTTTCTTGCTACTACAACTGTGTTTCTTCTCCCTTTTTTTGGGCTGTGCTTTTGTTTCTTTCTCTCTTTAGAATTTCTTTTTGTTTAGATTAATAAAAAGTTGTCTTTAGTTGCAAATGAAAAGAGTCGAAGACGTTGGCTTTGGCTGTTTTTGTTGGTGAACAAAAGGGTGAAGGTGGAGGGGATACTATTGCCATATCCTGGTGGTGGGACAAGTTGAAGTTGAACCTGATACGATTTATTTGTTTTTTTTACCTTCCGACTGTGAATCCATCACTTGGATTAAGTTGCTTTCGTTCTCCGTTATGGGGTATGGCTACCACCTTCGCTTGGAGCCTAGAATCTTAGTGTTATTATACGTTGGTGTCAGTATACAGTTGATGGTTATTAGTAGCATGGTTCTAGCTCCTTGTGAGGATAGGATATTGAGTTCCTTTTCACTTGTCATTAGACTGTTGTTTTCCTTCCATATTTTCTTGTATGTGGTGAAGTGGAGCTTTCCAAAATTTAGGAGCGAGCTCATCTCTGAATTGCTAGTATCAAGTTATGAGCGTTTGTAAAGGCTCTAGTAACAGTATTTCTATCACCATCTAGTTATTTAACTTTTTCTTAAATACATGTGTTCTGACTATTGCTTTTAACTCTTGAATGCATCTTTATTATGATTGTTTGTAAGGTCAGATGTGTATCTGAATCCCCTGCCATATGCATCCTATTGCAAGTTGGGCATCTTATTGATAAGTTGTTAACATTTTATTTTAGTTTCATTTTTATTTATTTATTTTATTCATTAATATTATTAGTATTATTTTTATTTTATTTATTATTTAATTCTATTTTACATATTTATTATTACTTTATTCTAATTATTTATCTATTTCTTATGTACCTAGCTGCTTTATTTCTTTTTAAACCTTTCAAGTCACATTTGCATGTGAGTGTATCGAAATCTCTACTCTGTAGAGGTAAGACTGTGTACTATTAGACCTCCAAAAATTTCGCATTAGTGCGAGATTCAACTAGGTGTGATGACGACGATGACGATTGTAATTAATTAATTAATTATATTTCAATTAATTAATTACATTTTAATTAAGTAGTTATATTTTAATCAATTATATTGAATTAATTAATTATTTATTTTTTAACTAATTATATTTAATTAAAAAAAGTAAGTCACAAGCGTGACTAGAACTTGTTACAGCCGTAACAAAGACTATCATGCCTGTAACACTTGCCCTTGGGTCAGGAATGAAACTAATTTCTCTCATATTTCGGGGATCTCCTCAAAAATGAGATATGAAAATATTGCTTCTATAATCATACTATAAAACCAACCACCTGGTATTCATTCAATTCATTGATTCAATCCCAAACCGATGAAACAAGCATCTCCTAAGAAATGTAATATAACTCTTGTTGGTTTTAGAAAATTCAATTAACCCCTTATTTAGTAAAAATGCGTAATGTTTGATCTTTAATTGAATAAAGTATGGGCAAAGACTGTTAATTATGATGATTAGACATATACTTTGCTTCTTAATGAAGCCCAAATCTTTCAATTTTATGATTCCATGAGTTTATTTGAAAATTTTAAAACATTAAACATCATATTATGTTTCTTAATATAATAATTAGATTTAAATGGGTGCATTAAAGTCCATTTTGTCTCAAAATTAAACAAATTGAACATTAAATTAGCAAAAATATTCCAACTTTCCTTCCTATAATTAAATATTAATTGTTCAACCTTAATTTAATCGCTATTAATGAAGTTCTTGTCCTTGTATCTCTTTGTTTCTTAGGTGAGGACATCAATTAAATTAATTTACTACGTGCAGTTAAACATATGCCTCGACTCGTCTCCACAGCCTTTTGATTACAGCCTTAGCCAGGATAGTCATTGCTACCCTAATCAAAATGGAATAACCATTCGGCTGTTGCTCCTTCGTTTTGCCGTTTTCTGTAATATGCCAAATAAAATAAAACCGTGATGTCCTATCTCAACCCACAAGGTTTCAGTCTTAGGTCAAAGAAAAGACAACAGAACCGTGATCCTCGATCGGTGAGAAATTCTACGAACCATGTCCTTTCCATAGGTCTCAATGTAGCTTCATTGTCCTCCAATAAGTAGTGTTCTAGGGGTCAAAATGTAGTAATTTATTTATAGAGATGATAATATCATGAAAAAAGAAGATGGTAAGTCGAATATTTGCTATAAATGCTGTTGTTGTGTTGTTTTCATCCTTACCTGCAAGACTCCAAGCTTGGGAACACATTGAGTTAAGACCAAGTTTCATGTTTTGTTGTCTTGGTTTCATCGTATCTTTATTCAGTTAACTTTGAACGCAGCTTGTCTATTTCAGCATTATAGTGTCTAACATTTAACAATCATCCATCTAAAATCATAAAAACTAGCAAAAATGCCTAAAAGACAACTTTCATACATAATATATAAGCATGTGTGTGTGTGTGTGTGTGTGTATTAAACTTAATGCTTTGCATTGATTTTTTTTAAGTTCTAATTTTATTTAAATTATATATATTATGCAATTATTGTTTCTACTAAAATAATCGTATAATGTTTTTGTTTAGTATATGTGCCTTTACTTTTAGTTTACATATAATAATTTCTTATGTGTTATTATAAATAAATTATATCATATTAGTAAGTAAAATGTCAAGTAAACATAAATTTTAATGTTATAATCTTAGATAAAATTTTCAAAATTTTATAATTTATATTGAATATTAAATAGGTTAATTTTATGAGACATTATTATATTTTGAATAAAAAGTTTAAAATTTTAAATATAATTAGGTTTAAAATAATTATATATATATATTATGAATATAAATCATTTCATAGTAAATCTTAATCTTATTGTAAAAATCAAATATTAAGAAAATTATTTATTCTCATATTAATATTTATATTTAAATTTAGAAGTTCAAATAAAACAAAAATTTTAGAAAAAAACTTATTTTCGCATATTTATTACTATGCATGCTTGAGAAGATCTAATTATTTTAATTCATATTTTATCAATTTCTTTCATAGCCCCTCACTTTAAAAAAATTGATTGATTTTTGATGATATTGATTAATAAAATATAAAAATAACAATAATCATCTAATAATAGACCTAATCAGGGCCGTTTCTAATATTTTAAGATATCCATACACCTGACCTTCTTAGTAATGTCAGTCGCCGGCACTTGTTTGATTGCTAAGGTAACTGTGTGGGAGATCTGAGATGAAACGATAATGAACCTTAATGGTTGAAGAGCGAAGAGCATGTATATAATCAAATATTAATAACTTAAATGATATTATGAATTCTATTAATTACAATATCAAATTATCAAAAAAAAACACTTCAATATTTCTCAAATTTTTCGATACAGTCACTCTACTAGTTAAGGGTAACGTTGTGTATTATTGAACCTCTGAAGACCTCGCTCTTCAGCAGGATTCATATTAGATATTGTTGTCGTTGTTATAAAGTTGTCATAAGAAAATGTTTACGCTTAAAAATAATTAATATTATTCTATCGATATAAAAAAGATTACCTAATTATTACATATAATTTATAAATTATATATAAGTTATTAATTTCTGGAGTAATTATTTAAAATATGATAACAACAATAAAAACCCAATAAAAATCCTACTGATATGTAGGATCTGGAGAGCTCTAGTAGTATTGGGAATTACCCATTTCTATAATTATTTTAAATATGTAATTTATAAATTATTATTATATCCAATTGTTTATTCAATTTACACCTAACACTCTAACAGATGAGGAGTACGGCTCCACCCAAATAAAAAAAATAAAAGATGACCCAATTATACATACGAATACTTCCACATACGTGTGTGTGAAAACGTACAAGTGCATGTGTGTAATGGTCTTCACGAGTGAAGAGGGACAGAGGGCTTTGGTTTGGATGCTCGAATGAGGAATGAAAAGGAAACAAGAAGAGGCCGTGTGCATGGAGCCAAAGCACCAGAAAAATATAGAAAAAATGAAGTCTTCTTTAGTATTATTTTATGTATATATTATTGAATGAATTATACAACAAACATGAGTCTGCTCAAAGTCAGCTTAGATTAAGACATGAACAAGGCGTGTGGGGTCTCTGCTTCTCATCAATCTCCTCTCTCGGTATCACTAATTAAACAACTCCATCACCATTCACGATTTTCTCGTTTCCTCAATTATTACAGGACATGAAACATGTTATAGTTCCAATCAGAAAGATGGAACCGATGTCAATTGAGCCAATCAAAGGTTGTTGGGTGGTCTCCACACTTCATCACTAGTTTACAATATGTAATGACTGAAACATTATTTTAACATTGTAAACATCAAGTCCTTGGCATGTTTATTTTAACTGAATTGATTAAGTTTTATATGTATATAATTGCTTAAAAGGAATTTGGTAGTTCTGCTGTCCAATAAAAAATTGAGAATCTTCTCAAAGACTACGTTGAATGATACACTTGGGTTCATCAAGGATGGACAGACTGGTTACTAGTTATAGCCAGCAATCATGATCGAATGCCTGTTTATGTAATATTGGGAAACAGCTACAGGTGTAGGTACAACAAGCAGCAATAATAATATTCATGTAATTGCTACGCCTCCATAGATGTCATCGACCCTTGGGAGCTTCTGCTGTACCTCACTACAACAAAGTAAGGAAAATGATACATTTTTTCCTTGCCACGATTTTAAAAATGTAGGTAAAATAGTTGCTAAAAAGTTTACCGTGACAATTTTAAAAATCGTCACCTAATATCAACATTTAGTTATCATTTTAAAAAAATAGTTACTAAAAGGTACGCCCTGTTTGGAACACATGGAATTGAATTCAATCTTATAATTGAATTCAATTCACTTGTTTGGAACAAAAACAATGAAAGGAATTCAATTCATGTGTAGGTTTAAACCCACTTCCCTTTGTAAATTGAATTCACGCGATAAATCACGTGAATTGAAATCTAAAGGCACACGTTGGTTTCGTTTTTAACTTACCCAAACCCTCTTGAATTCTTCTTCACAGATCCTCTTCTCCAACCCTTATTATTATTATTATTATTAATCATACTAATAATATAAATAATATTAATAATAATAAGGGTCATAGTAATAATAGTAATAATAATAATAATAATAATAACAACAACAACAGAAATAATAATCAAAATAAATGAAATATCGAAAAGGAATTTGTAAATAATAATAATAATAATAATAATAATAATGAAATATCCAAAAGAAATTTGTAAATAATAATAATAATAATAATAATAATTATTATTATTATTATTATCATACCAAAGGATAATAATAATAATAATAATAATAATAACCCATATATAATTTCAAAAGAATAATAATAAAACTTTAATTATGTAAAAAAAACTATAATTTAAAAATGAAATGGATCGCGAGGGCGAG
>JANVCQ010000005.1:45376008-45389902 GCA_025531925.1 Erythroxylum plowmanianum | reverse complement strand
ATCTAAATTCTTATAAGAATATTCATTGAAATACTAAAATATATAATATTTATATTCTTATATTTTTTTAAAGTCATATCCTTATAAGTCATTTTACACTTAAACAGCTAATACTTAACATCTAATTTTACCAAACATCTTTAACAAACAGCTAATACAATCAGCTGGTCAAATCAGCTGATATAATCAGTTATCAACTAACAGCTGATAGAATCAGCTATCAGCTGATTGCCAAACATGACACTTAATAAGATAAAATTTATTAATCTTCATGTTTTAGTTTTGAAATTCATACTACAATTAATCTTTATTTATATTTAATATCTTATGAATGTTCTATTTCATACATCACTTTAAATGATATATAGGCTAGAAATCTATCATATATAAGCTAGAAATTTATGATATAATATGATAAGACTATTATTTTTTTAATAAATGAGATTCTTCGTGATCTTTGTACGTCATCCTTTCTTATAAATTACATTATCTCTATTTTAATGAAGGAAATATTATATTTATAATTAATATAAACATAAAATTTTGATTATTATATTTTATACTAAATTACGTGAAGATCTTTTTCATTGCGATAATAATTATACTAAATTTCACAGACCAGAGCCAAATGGTCAAGGCTTAAGGGTCCCATATTCATACTCAGCTTGCAGACAGTGTATCACGAACGGTCCTATCAAAACCCTCGGGAAAAGTAATTAACTCTCTATCACCGACTCACAGCTGAGTCTCTGACTCTTGCAGGCTACTGCATGCTAAATTGGGTCTAATTTTAATTATGGTGTAATCATTCAACACCTGATCAATGGCTATAAAGACAAGTGACTTTTCAGCGGACCTGCCCTTGTAGATGCTTGGAGTAGGACCCTAGTGTATAGCTCAACATCATTCGTTAGTAAAACAATCCCATCAAGAATTACCCTTCTCACAAACACATGCAATTCGCTTTGCTTCATGTTAATTTAATACGTTTTGACTGAATGTAAATTAGAGTTTAATCTCGAAAGGCGACAAAGGACACATACAAACCTACACATTCCGGTTATAAAGCTGCAGTGTTCCTCCCAGAAAATTACTTTTCTTTGATTGTCTGCATATGTGCGTGCGTGTATTTGTGTTTGTGTGGGTAGGAAAGAGAGAGTGATGGGTGTGGTCCATTCATGTCTATGGCTGATCAACCATGATGATGCAACTAGGATAGAAAAAGAAGAGGGTGAGAGAGACCGTAGATAATGAAGAGATAGAGAAGGGTTAAGATGAGATATTCTCTCTAGACATCATGGGTTTTGGTGTTTTCCTCTGAAATCAAACAAAGTTGAAAGAAACCAGATCTCTGTAAGAAGAGTCCGAAGTTCTGGAGTATATTTTTCAAGTGGGGCTGTGTTTAGATTGAAGCTTGAGGTTGAGGTTGTGCTTTTATTGTCTTTTGGCAGAATTTGCTATGAGGCTATTAGTCAGTATTTGAATATACCAAAGCAGCTGTTTGTGTCTGAAGAAAGTCTTGTATTTTCTTCTTTTAGTTTTTGTACGGTCTTTTATCCTTTCTGAAAGCTTGTTTCTTTCGTGTATAACCAGTTCGATTTAGACCAAGATGATGTCTGATGACGCTTTTTCGATACCTTCTTCATTACCAGACGGTTCAAACCCTAACCCTAAAACTAGTGCTAATCAAGCTGCCAAGAAGAAGAGAAATCTACCAGGAACACCAGGTAACACTTGCGACTATGCTTGTTTTCTCATCTCCTTTGTTTGAAACCCTGACACCCACTTTTTAGTTCTTAGACTTAAAAGAGTTCTCGCCTTATTTAGCTTCCAATTCAACAGTAACACAATTGTTGTTTTTCTCTTTTCATGTCTAAACAGATCCAGATGCTGAGGTTATTGCTCTCTCTCCCAAGACTCTCATGGCTACCAACAGGTTCGTATGTGAAATATGTAACAAAGGGTTTCAGAGAGACCAAAACTTGCAGCTTCACAGAAGAGGTCACAATCTTCCATGGAAGCTAAGGCAAAGAACCAACAAAGAGGTTCGAAAGAAGGTATACATATGTCCGGAGAAAACTTGCGTTCACCATGACCCATCAAGAGCTCTCGGAGACCTTACCGGAGTAAAGAAACACTTCAGCAGAAAACATGGAGAGAAGAAGTGGAAGTGTGAGAAGTGTTCAAAGAAGTATGCCGTCCAATCAGATTGGAAAGCTCACTCCAAGACTTGTGGCACTCGAGAGTATAAATGCGATTGTGGAACTTTATTTTCCAGGTATATGCAATTAATACTACACAACTTGTACTTTTCTCAAGAATCCTTTTCGATTTTGCAATCGCTTGTAGGAGGAAGCAGTAAATGCTGATCTTCAGGCCTTCATGGCTTTACGGATTGGAGATTAATGCTAGTACTTCATTTAATAGCTCTTAGGTAGAGTAATAATTAAGTTAGATCAAAGTTCTGAATTGAGTTTCCAATTCTACTCTCCAACAGGAAAGATAGTTTTATCACCCACAGAGCCTTTTGTGATGCTTTAGCTGAAGAAAGTGCAAGAATCACTTCGGCGGCATCAACAAATCTTAATTTCAGTAATGATGCAGCAAACTTGCATCCTGGATTTTCAAGCCGAGGCGTACAAGATATTTCGAACATTTCGCAATTTGGTGCAAGTTTTAGACCAGAATTTAACGGCATAGGAGGAGCTCATGGAAACTCTCTCACCGCAGATCAACAAAAACCCGGATTGTCACTGTTTCTAAATCAGGCAAATTCAAACATTAATCCCACAGGTCTCATGTCAAGTTCTGATCTTTTTGCATCTTCGAGTTCTAATCCTGGTTTGCCTGAGATGGTACAAATGGGATCATCGGCCAATCTCTACGGTTCATCGTCCACAACCAATTATGGGAATTTGGGTTTATCCGGATTGCCCCAGGCGTTAAAAGAAGAAGTTGGTAAGGAAGCGGATAGAATGGGTTCACTATCGTCTTTTTACTCTGAAAACCAAAATAAACAGTCAAAACCAGCTACGCCAATGTCAGCTACTGCTCTTCTTCAAAAAGCAGCCCAAATGGGTTCAACGAGAAGCAATCAATCTTTCTTTAGCAGCAATTATGGACTCATGAACCCCTCTTCTTCCACAGCACCCAATCTCAACCCTTTCGACCATAGCAGAAACGAACTACAAGAAGTTTTTCAGAATGTTAATAAACAACCAGAGAGCTCAACACCAACAAACAGCACTGTGGAGGCAATAATGCGCACATCAACAAGTCTGGACCAACTCGTGATGCGAAGTAGTGGAAAGCAAAGTGACCCATCTCAGTTCAATCCACGCACTAGTAGTCATACTGACAAGGGTTTCACAAGAGATTTCCTTGGCGTGACTCCTGATTCTGGTCGTCCATTTTTTTCACCACAACTAGCTAAGTTTGCTTCAATGAGCTCAGCCATGGGACTAGACCAATTCGCACACAATTAGGACCATACTCTACCCATCCTGAAATGTCACAGACTTGAGGTGATCAGATTGTCCCAACAAGCCAAAAGGGTAACCAAAAACTACCGAGTTGAAGCCAATTTGACTCGGTGGAAGTGGGTGTAGATCGAGCACGGGTTGCAGAGAAGGACGCCTTGGGACTGCTTAGGTGGGGGCCGCACTACATATGGTCTGAAATGACTAAACAATGAGCCAACTCCTAGTCGTGCATGTTCTCGTCGTTTTTACTGTTGTTTTTATTTCTCTTCTTGTTGTCTTATCACTTGTCTGAATTCTCTTATCGTATATTTGGATCTCCGCCCGTCCCTTTTTAAAATCCGACGCCACAGAAAAACCACACTTTTCCATGTGTGGTTGACTCATTGTCAAACCAATCCGGCTCTCTGGTCAACCTTTAGTAATTATAAACAAAAAAACAAGTGTTTGGTATTTTACAATAATTTCAAGATTATTACATAAAAATGGATGCTAATGGATGGCCCTAATGTCTAAGGTAATACCAAAGTATTTGTATTTAGGTTAATAAAAAAAACGCTTTTTGATAAAAACGAGAATTAGTGCTCAATGCATAAGGTTTCCCGCTTTGCAAGAGCAATTTTAATAATTAATTTAGGCTCACCCTAAAGGAAAAAAAAAAGAGAATTACTAGTAATAACTTTAATTTTTTTAGCATATATCAAATAAATAGAATTTTGATTATATATAAAGCTAATTGTAAAAGAAATCAAAATTTACTCAATTTTACAATATTAATTTGAATTTTTAAAAATTGCCCTAAAATGTTCTAATTTTCAATTTTTAGCAAAAAACTAAGTGTCTATTTATCTGTTAATGTAGATGAGATGCAGCGAGTCCTATCAAATTAGTATTTTTGTCTCATAATTGTTGTATCATGTATGAATTTTATTATTTAATAAATTAAAATATTAAAAATCGTAAAATAATTACATACTCCTTATATTTTCAACTTATAATTATTTTAAAATTTTTGATATTTTAATTTATTAAATAATGAACTTCATACATGATACAAATATAATACGTGGCAATGACATAGCAAATATACTAATTTGAAATGACTCGTCACATCATCCACATTATCGAGTCATTTTTGCTGAAAATTGAAAGTTGAAGTATTTAAGTGCTTTTTTTTTATAGTTTGAGCTAGTTGTTATTATAAAATTGAGTAAAGTTTGAGAATTTTGTTTATAATTGACACTTACATAAACTAACTTGTTAATCACGTAATTTTAATAAATTATTTAATGAATTAAATATAATATACGAAATGGAGAATTCATGCTGTTCGAAATCAAGATTTTAGAATTTTTGAAGAAACTTCTTTCAATCATTTGAACCACTCTTAACTAGAACTAATTAGAAGATCCACTTTTTGCGGTTGTGGGTTGAATTTAGAGTATGACTTAATTACAAGTTAGGTTGGTCATGATCAATTAATGTTACCACATTAATTAGTAACATACTATGAATACGTACAATGTTTCTCTTGATTAATCAAATTAAAATTGAAAACAATAGTAACTCAACTATATGATCAAATTCCTAGAGATAGGGTAATTATATTGATTTTTTAACTAGGTAGAATCTAGGTTTTTGAGTTAGACCCTTTAATGTACATAGGCATGATCATGGCATGATAAGCTTGGAGAGAAATTTCCGGAAGCCCATTGTCTGGATAGTTTGATTCGTCAAAAGAAATATGATTATGAATTTAGAAAGAAATAACATTATTATTTCAGTGAGGATGATATCTTTTTCTTTTTAGTCGTCAAAGCTTGATTATTATTTTTAAGTGTGTTTTGTATAAATTGTCGAGATATATATATAATATCTTATAAAATATGTAATATAAATAAATTATTAATAATTTAAAAATAATTGAATTTATGTTTTAGTCAATATTTTTAAAAAATGATCGAAAGTTAAATTAGGAAGACAAGAAGTTTAAGATTCAACCGATAATAGACCGTCATAATATTGGTTAAAGATTGAATAAAATTAAAGAATTTGAAAAATAATTGAAGAAGACTATCTATATTCGTCAAAAAATTTAAAGTTTAATTAGAAAAAGATATTGATAAATCAAAATTAATTTGTTATTTTAGTTTATAAAATTAAATAGCTTACTAAAACTAATTAATTAATCGAGAAATTGATTGATTTTTAACAACAAAGATTATTAAATTAAATCAAATTGAAAAGTTAAAAATTGAACTAAACAATTAATCGATTCAAAATTTTTACTAGCAAAACGGACGGAGCATTAGTTTTGATTTGCTTTAGATCAGCTTGGATAACTTTGATATTGGCTTCTTTTTTTTGGTTGCCTACGAGACGTTTTAGGAGGGTCTCAATTATAGGAAGATACCTTTAAGCCATTCACACTCAGACTAATCCCCACTCAAACTGAGTAGGTCATTTGCGAGAAGCAAAGCTCCAACCTTCCAAATCGAAAGCCTGCAGCCAAGTGAAGTCACTCACATAGAAAACAACAAGAACTTTTTGTTGTTGGACTGTCTCAAATTTCTTGTTATTCAAACGAGACATATAACATCAGTTCAACTCCAAATTCATATAGATCTTTTCGAGCAATAATAAAATAGATAGAACCAATACGCTTACCCATTCAAACACTTTCCAACAATTTGTTTCATGTCGTTTTGTATTCCGTTTCAGAGTTCTGGTAAAACGAAAGCTACCCTAACTTTTAATCAGAACTGTTGAGGAATGTTTGTGGTTACAATGTTCAAACATTGGAAGCTTCATGTGATGTCGTTTACCGTCACTTTCTTTATCTGCCTCCACCTACCTAGAATATGTTAGTTTGGGCTAAGAGAATGATTTAAATTAGTTAAAAACCTTTGGACCAATATTATATTCAGATTGACCTAAATTCCTTATCCTGTTTTATGTTTCACTTTAACAGGGTTTCGTCTTTCCAGAACAACTTTTCCTGGAAAAGGAAACCTGGAAACTAGAAAGGTCCTACTTCGGACAGCTTCAGGGCCCTTATTTAAGGCACTGCTAAAATCCTGACAACCGTTACTTCTGCCAACTTTATACATAAAGCTTCAAACTTTCCACTGATCATTTTCTTGCTTTGTTTATGGAGATTGATCATAGAGACAAACTTCGGGAAACCCTCTTAACTTTTTGGGACTAGGACGGTGATCTAGGCATGTAACCCTGGAAACGAAAATAAAAAGGGTCAAAAAGAGGGAACAGAAACCTATTGCTTTGATTAATTAAACATAAACAAGAGACTTTATAGTAAAGAGTATTGTCTTTTTATTGGAACTTGACATGTCCAGCTCTTTTTGAGACCTGGGGTTTAGGTTACAACCTCGGACTTCGAAACTCGTTTCCTGCAACAACCATCTCAACAACATCAAACAGGTCCCCTACCACCAATTGTTGAACTACATAGGATTCTAATGTTGACTGCCAAAACTCTCAATCCTCTCAAGTTGAAACTCAGTAACACTCGTGAACGCGACTGTTTTGCATGGGAGTTGTTATTTGGTCATCAACAAGGCTCTTGTGGAATATAATTCTGTCCTATCTTTGGTCATTCTTGTTCAATCGCTTTTTGTTTTCAAAGTTAATAAAATGCTTGTTTGTTTGACTTTTTAGTTGGTATCATTTGTTTCAATTTTCAAAAATTATGAAAATCACAAAAAATAATTTTTGTGATTTGTTTATGTTTTTTACATCGTCTGAACTATTTTCAACTAAATATATATTATTTAATTGTTTAATATATTAATTATTAGTAATAATTATGAATAATTTAACTTAATATTATACATTTAGTTAATTAAAATTAATTACTAACAATAATTATTTAATTTAATTTTTTAAGTAATTATTAATAAATATAATTAAAATTGAAATATCTTCAAAATATATGATTTTCAAATAAAATTTGATTTAATAATTCAAATATATTAAAAATAAATATTAATTTATAAATATAAATAAAAATAATTAATTTAATAAAAAATTTTGTTAATAAATATTATATAAGAGATTAACATAATTTTATTAATTAAAAATAATTCATCTTTAAGTTTTATCTAATATATAATTATTATCATTTATAAAAAAATTTTATAGCTATATTGACATTAACAACTAATATATTTTTAGTTTATTTAAAAACTAAAATCCATGTGGAAATATAATGTTGCCAGTGTTAAAGTTCTCTAATTTACTGATAGTTTACCACAATAATTATATTTTTATATTACTTGTTTATTAAGGAATGCTTCTTTTTAATGAGATTTTATGGGAAGCTCTTCCTAATGGGCTAGCTCAAATGCAGATCTATATTCATTGGGCCGAAACTTGGCCTATACACAGTAAAATGACGTGGCAGTTTTTTATTGGCTGAAGCCTGATATAGATATTCAACAAGGCAGGAATTCAGTAGGCCACGGTCGAGGTCCACGTGTAAGAAGCTCATAGGTGATAGATACGTGGAAGGAACACTTTCGAATCACACACGAGTTTTTTCTCTCTCTCTCTCCTCTTCAACACACTTTTAGAAAGAAAAATTTATCAGTTTGAAGCTAAAATCTTCCTCTCTATCTTCCCTCCAGATTCGCGGAGACATATATTTATGCACATACACATATATATCTGTTGAGTTTAGCAATTTGTGCAAGTGGGTATTGGTGCTTGCTTTCAGAATCAGGAGAGAGTTTCTGGTGATGAATTTGGTGAGGTTTTTTTGGGCCATGGATGGATTGGCATGGAGAGGATTGGGGTTCACAATGCTTATACTTCAGTTTGTGTTTGTTTCCCAGCTCCTACTTCACCAACCTCTTGTTTCTGCTTCAGGTTTTTGTCCATCTTTTCTTTTAGTACGAAAAGATTTGGTTTTTATTTTTACTCTATCAATTGGCAATGCCTTTGTTTATGCCCCTCTTTATTGCTATCTATTGGACGTCTGGATCTGTTGCTAAGTATTTGACGGATTAGTTTCACGGAGATTCATAAGATGCAGCTAAGACTTTAAAAGTTTCTATCTTTCCGTTGTGGGATACTTTGGTTTGCTGAAAACAGACTTTTCTTTCATGGTTGTTTAATTACCGAACTCTGTCAATTATTGAACTGTAGGTATAATTTCTGGTTACGTCGAGTTACATGTGTGGTTATGTACTGCGCCTGAAGCCCATTCGTTGTGATCTCTTTCATGGATGCTACAATTTTTATTCTTTAATTTGTGTGGTTATTCAATAGCTGATTACTCAAGATATATGATCACAAGTGCAAGATATGAATTTTGATTCCTTAATAGCGTCCCAGTACATAGAAATTTAAACAGCGATACAAGAAAGCTTTCACAGTCTGTCCTTTTTTCTGAGTGAGATGGTTAAGACTGAAGATATTTTCCTAATGAATGGAATTAACATCCACGAATGCAGATTGTTTACGAAAGAAGATCACTGGCTACATAGTAATTTGATATTTTATGGGATCGGTCCACTTTTAGGATTGAAGCTACGCAATAAAGCAAATAACTGTTTATGGCATCTGCTTCTTTAATGTTATTCATTCTACATCCAACTTTGGCACTCGTTCGGTCTTATAGTGTGTGGTGCCATTGGTGTCCACAAGTCATGCACCATTAATGTGTTTTGGAATCAAACGTGCAGACAGTAAAAGTGGGAATGCTGCTGACCTATTTGAAAGAGTTTCTCAGAGTGTAAAGTTGAAGCGTTATAGTGAGGCGCTTGATGATCTTAATGCCGCCATTGAGGCAGATCCAACACTTTCTGAAGCTTATTTCCGTCGAGCATCAATTCTTCGTCAGTTGTGCAGGTCAGCTATTAAATTGTTTCTTATTTCTTTACAGTCTTCATCAGAAGCTAATTAATGATTAGACTCTGCACGGCAACAACAAAATGTTGGACTGATCTTACGGTTGCTTGTATCCCTGAAGTTACCTTAATACTTGCTTTTTTTTCCGTATCATTTCTCTAAAATACATGATGCTGCATTGACTCTTGAAAATTTCTTGTTGATTTTCTATTCGTCAGAATGCCCAGCAAATAGCTCTTGAATAATCCAACCATAGTCTTTTACTTTCTGAAAGGAAAGAAAGTTACGACTTAACATTATTTTTGGACAATGTAGATACGAAGAGTCGGAAAAGAGCTATAAAAAGATCTTGGAGATACAACCTGGACATAAGACTGCAGAAAAGGAGCTTTCTCAATTACTTCAGGCGCAGAGTGCTCTTGAGAGTGCTTTGAATCTTTTTGATTCAGGGGATTTTTCAAAATCTTTAGAATTTGTTGATAAAGTTGTTCTTGTTTTTTCTCCAGCATGTTCAAAGGTAATAATGTTCTCTACTTATACATTGTTGTTGTTGGCTTTGTATCTTATTTGGTAATTTATTCAGCTTGCTAAGTTTTTCCAGTATAGTGTTTGCAGTCTGCTGACTACATGCATTACTGGTTGCAGGCTAAACTCCTAAAAGTGAAATTGTTGTTGGCAACTAAGGACTATTCTGCCGTCATCTCTGAGAGTGGATATATTCTAAAGGAAGATGAAAATAATCTTGATGCACTACTGCTTCGTGGCCGGGCTTACTATTATTTAGCAGATCATGATGTTGCTTCAAAGTAAGTGTAAAGAAAATATCTTTTAGCCTCTTAGGGATTTCTATTAATTTTTTTATTACTCAAAAAGTTTTAAGTATGGATGTATGCTTTCTTTAGGCATTATCAGAAGGGTCTACGTCTTGATCCAGAGCACAGTGAACTGAAGAAAGCATATTTTGGTTTAAAAAACTTACTCAAGAAGACCAAATCTGTAAGTTGACATTATATTCAGATAGATTCTTGTCTTGGTAATTAAGGGCTTGCAAAAATGTGGAGTTGGGTAGAGATTGTGAGAGAAATTTCCTTCTCCTTCATTTGGAGTTTATGTTAATCGTTGTCATATTTTTTCTTTACAGGCAGAGGAGAATGTTAGCAAGGGTAAGCTGCGAGTTGCAGTAGAGGACTACAATGCAGCTCTTGCACTGGACCCCAATCATCAAGCACATAATGTACATCTTTATTTAGGCTTGTGTAACCTCTTAGTCAAGCTTGGCAGGGGTAAAGATGCATTAAGTGCCTGCAATGAAGCACTGAACATTGATGGGGATCTTCTTGATGCTTTAGTTCAGGTTAGGGTGATGTTTTGTTTTTATGTCCCTTTTGTTTGAACATTATATTGCTTTCGGAAGATCTCCTAAGAGAAATTTGTCATATCATAGAGAGGTGAAGCAAAACTCTTGACCGAGGACTGGGAAGGAGCTGTTGAGGACATTAAATCAGCTGCTCAAAAATCGCCGCAGGTTAGCTGCTATCCTTCTGATCAGCCCCCGTCTCGATTGAGTTTCTGTAGTCATTTAATTACCAAGTTTGTTTGGCATCTAACTGTTTCGTTTCTACATTTTTTTTCAGCAAAATCAATAATTAGGTTTACCTTCTTGAAAATTCATTGGCATTATGCGACTCTCTCTTAACCCTTCAGTTCTATGATATCTGCTATTTAATTAAGCAAAATGTGGATACATATAGCTTTTAGGTTATGGGAAATATTCAAGCCACATATATGCAATATTGACAGGACATGAGCATCCGGGAAGCATTGATGAGGGCAGAGAAAGCCCTGAAGCTGAGCAAGCGCAAGGACTGGTACAAGATATTAGGACTCTCAAAAACTGCGTCATCATCGGAGATCAAACGTGCATATAAGAAGCTTGCTTTGCAGTGGCACCCGGATAAAAATGTTGATAAAAGAGAAGAAGCAGAGGCCATGTTCCAAGAAATTGCTGCTGCTTATGAGGTATGATTGTCGTGGTCTGATTTTTCTTTTATCATTTCAAAGTGTATACCATCAGATTTTGTTACTCCCCCCAAGATACAGTTTCTTTGTCAATTTACCAGTAGATTTACGAGACTTTAAATACGAGAATTTCATTTATTTGTGGTCCAAATTAAAGCACAGGTTTTGGCGCTTGTCTTCCTCCCTAAAATTCCATTGTCCACTACAGGTCCTCGGAGACGAAGAAAAACGTTCAAGGTATGATAGAGGAGAAGACATTGATGATATGGGAATGGGTGGTGGTGGTGGTGGTGGCGGTTTCAACCCATTTGGTGGTGGAGGACAGCAATATACTTTCCATTTTGAAGGAGGCTTTCCTGGGGGTTTTGGTGGGTTTGATGGAGGCTTTCCGGGAGGCGGCGGCGGCGGCGGCTTCCAATTTCACTTTTGACATCAGTGCAGCATGGGGTTGTTTCAGCATGTGCCACCATTGCACAAAAGGTTGTAGAATTGCTTATGTTATGCCCCCCTGACTCCTAACATCAATATACTGACACTTACAGGTACATCTTAGGTCAATGAAATAGGTTTTCTATATCGTACATTTGCCCCTCAGCAAAGTTTTGCTCCTAACAATTTCGGAATCCTGGAATTTGTAGTTAAGGAAATGTTGAGCATTGATTTATTAATGCATCATGACATGTCTCTCTCTTAATTGATTTGCATGGAATTTTAACCTGCCAGAGGCTTGTGCTTAACGTTTTTGTCTTTTGGCGAACAAATTGTATGATCTCTGAAAAGTGCAAAGACAGCATTCCTTATCTTCCTTTGTACTGCCACATTGTATCGTATTGACAAATCGAAAAAATAAATAAAGCAACATCTTATTTTTTCAAGATTTTCCCTTTTTTTTGAGACCTCAAGCTTAAAGTTTCATTCTTTATGCAATACGTTATGTGGAAAGCTAGACAATGCTTCTTAAATTGGACATAACATTCTTGTTCGAATTTGGATTAAGACGATTCAGGATTTTGTAGAAAGATTAAGGAGAGATCGAAAACTTTTGTGTTGTGAGTTTTTGTGAATGCTTCCTATAAGGTATAGATTTTGTTCTAGTCAATTTATATGTTTTCAGTGGATTACTAAGAATACCATGTAGAGTAAAATCAACTCTTCAATGTTGGCAGTCCAATATATTCTTTTATGTATGAGTTACAGCACTCAAATATATGGTTTAACATGTTAGTATTTACTTCGAAACTGATGTCTGACAGATAAAAGCAATTCTAGCAGTTGCCCCTATAGATAGATATTATACCTACAAATGGGTTCGAAGGATAATTTTTTTGGGAAGACTGCAATTTATCATGGTTTGTCTTTTTCCCGCAAGGAATTCAGTTGTTGGGCAGAAACAGAAAACTAATGGATATATGCAATTGTATATCAAGCTAAAATAGAAACAGAAAATATCAAAAGATTGAATGAAGAAGAAAAGCACTCTTATTGGATAATAATTAAAGAAAACTAATGGCTTGTTTATAGCCACACAATAACAGTAACAATAGAGGAATACGGCACTATCAGTAATGTGCCATAACTCAACAAACAATGAGATTAAATAGGAGAATTATTAGCAATTAAACAATGTAAACATAAGTTGTCAATTTTGAATCAATTTCTAACACTCTCCCTTGATTCAAAATCACATACACCAAAATATGAATAGAAATAAGCATGCTTCTTGAATGAAAGTGTCTTAGTCAGAACATCTGCGAGTTGTTCTTTGGTGTTGCAATAAGTCAAGACAATTTGCTCACTTTCAACTAACTCTCGAATGAAGTGATGACGGATGTCTATGTGTTTAGTCCTTCCATGAAAGCTGGATTTTTTTGACATTGAAATTGTGGACTTGTTGTCAGAGAAAATTTTAGTTGTTTCCTTTTGTTCCTAGTTAAGATCCTTCAGTAATCTTTAAAGTCAAACAACTTGACAAGATGATGTAGTGGCAGCAGTGTATTCTGCTTCTGTTGATGACAAAGCTGCTATTGGTTGTTGTTTTGAGCCCTAAGATATTGCACATGAGCCAAGAATAAATACCTGACCTGAAATACTACTTCTATCTTCAATAGAATTTGCACAATCGTTGTCCATAAAGCCTTTTAACTTGAAATTTGAGCTTGCAGTATACCACAGTCTGAAATTTAGAGTTCCGACAACATACTGTAGAATTCTTTTAGCTACTTCAAGATGTTGTTTAGAAGGATTATGCATGAATCTAAAAACAACACCAATAGAAAAGGCTATATCTGGCCTTGTATGATATAAATAAATTAGTCCACCATCTAAGATTCTATAGAATTTTCCTTCTGCAGGTTCTAAACCATCATTGTCTTGTAACTTTTCACTAACATTCATTGGAGTTGTCTTGGAGTTACAATTTTGCACGTTAAATCTTCGAAGGAGATCAGCTGCATACTTCTCTTAAGATATAAAAGTCTCATCTTCTGTTTGATTAATCTCCACACCAAGGAAGTAACGAAGCTTTC
>JANVCQ010000005.1:45309271-45331227 GCA_025531925.1 Erythroxylum plowmanianum | reverse complement strand
TAACTCTCATATTTTAATTTTCTTATTGTTAGACGAGTAGATAAAGTTACTTGCGATTTCAATACTTATCAATTTTTTTAGTAAAGTGTTTTTGATATTCATCTGATAGTTGTAAAGATATTCAAGAAATCTCAAAAGATTAACAATTTCGAAAAGATTAAACAATTCAACCCCCCTTCTTGTGTATTTTGTATACTTTACGTGATTTCTATATTAACAAGTGATTTACTTCAGAAGTTATATATAAATGTTAAAGTCTCTTGTAGTGGTTAATATCATTCGTAAGCACACGGATCCTCTGACTTGTTAAAAGTACTTACGTTTTGAGAAAATTGTAGAAAGGCGTTAACCGCGTGTCCGTGAACATTTTTCGTAATGGTCCTGGGACATTGGAGCTCGTTTTGGACTTGAAAAATACTTCGGAAGTTCAGATGGAGCTGAAATAAAGTATTCTGCATTTCTTTCATTTTTAACCCTTTCATGAATGATTCGGGACACGTAATAAGGTTTATCCTACGGGTTACAGTCTAAAGGGTACAATCCTTTACTGCTTGGGATATCCTCTTGTACATATTAAGAAATATCTACATATATGGAGTGCTTAGTTATGAAACTTTGAAGTGGGAGGTTGGATTTGGTTTCTTGATAAAGTTTTCTCGTGAAAAAAAATGGAAGCTTCTTAAACCCACATAAACCCCTGCCTAAGGTTTCTTATCTTGGAAAAGAACTGCCTAAAGCCCTAGACCTAGATGCCAAAACTCTCGAATATGGCTATTGATACAACCAGCCTTCGTAATGGAGTTCTACGTCTTACACATCAACCTAACAAGCTACACATGCCAAGTGACCCAATTACAATGCAACAAGTTTCAAGGCTTAAACAAGCAATGCAAGCTTTTGTTCAAGCCCAAATAACAAGTCAAGTACATAAGGAGGCCAAAATATCCATAGAGGAACACCAAGGCACGCCCAAGCTTGTGACTTTATTAGAGGAGGCGTTGGAAGAGGCTAGCACTTAGCCATTTAAGCGCATTTTTGATAATTTGGGCTTATTATTTATTATCACTTATTTTAGGCCCAAGGACTTGTTTATAGGCTGTTCTTTTAGTTAGTAGCATGCGTTTTGTTTGTCTGGGTTATTTTGAGATTTATTTGTTTAAATGTGTTTAGCCCATTCCTAGAGGGACTTGGATCAGATTATGTTCAATGGACTAGATACTCCTAGATTTGTTAGGATTAGCATAGTTTTCATTAAATAGGCTTACAAACCCATTCCTATTAGGGTTACGACTTGGTCAAGGGTATTTATACCTTATTATATCTTTGTAACCCTAGATTGGATGATTAATAAAATTTTGGAATTGAGTTCTTCAAGTGAGGCGTGAATGTCTTCATGGTTACTTTAAGAAATTGATTTGCATCAATAAGTACTTACAACGTAAATTGATTTCTGATTTCTTTGAGATTGGCTCGCAAACTTATGATTTGGGGTTTAATCTAGCATGTTCTTAGAATAGAAAGAATTAGAGTTTTGGTTCAATAGGATTATGGGGTTTTAAGAACCTTGTTTTTTTGGGGTTTCCACATCATCTTGATATCAGAGCTTTGGCTTAATTATATTGAACTCTTACATATCTTTATTGTGTTTTTGTTATTTGTTTCTTAAAAAAAGTGAACAGTACCTGTACTGTACCCGTGAATAGTACCCATATCGTATCCGTGAACAATATCTGTGAATAGTACAAAAAAGCTGAACAATACCTAAAAAGGATTTGATAGTAGCAAAAAAATGGTGAATAGTACTGACAAAAAAAGTGAACAGTACTGAAAAGTGAACAGTATCGAAAAAAGAGTGAATAGTAGCAAAAAATAAAAAAACCATTGAAAAACATGTTGAGTTTCCTATTTTAAACCTTGGGCAGATTTGAAATTTGTTCTTTGAGCTCTCGAGTTTTGTTGAGTTTTACAATATATTGAGTATCTTTCTTTGATTCTTAGTTTACTTTCTTGTTTGTGCCTTTCTTTGCTTCCATTACATTGAATTGGACAATCTTGCATTCATATTGTTCAATTATAAACAAAAATCATTGCATACACATCTTTTCCATCCGTGTATTAGCATACTATTTTATTTCAGTCCGTGCATTACTTTGCTTCTAGAATTGTTCTTATTTCGTTTCTTGTTAGGATTTACTTGTTCTTTCCAATTAATTTGTGTTGCTTGTTGTTTGCTTAGTTTTGCTAAATTGATTTCCGAAAAGTAACTTTAAAGACATGACTTGAGTAGTAAAAGGCAAAAGTGTGTGAGCTTATTTGAGAGAGTCATTGTCGTAACTTAAACACGAGAGAAGTGACATCATTTTAAGGGAAACATGTGAGGAAGTGTGTGAGATTGTTTATTACTAACCTTGTTTTGCAGGTATATCATTTTATCTACAATGTGACAGGGAGGTAGTAATGATGACAACCAAGGGGGAGATGCAAATATCGCTTTCACTTTGAGAGCCATGTAGCAACAATTTGAGAGGTTCAATTTAGCCTTAACTAAGATTAGGGGACAGATGGATGAGCTCAGATAAGAGAGAAGTGAGGAACCTCAGGGGAGGCGTGTAAGTGTACGCCAGCAGCAACCACCACCTCTTAGACCACCACCTCGATATGAACCAGAGGAGGAAGAGTTTGAGGTACGCAGACCTAGGAGAGCTCAGAGAGTTGAGCTATTTAAAAGGAGAGATGGATACCTTAAATCCATCAAGATGCAAATCCCAGCCTTTAAGGGAAGGAATAATGCAGAGGCTTACCTGGAGTGGGAAAGGAAGGTGGACTTAGTTTTTGAGGTCCACAATTTTTCTGAAAATAAAAAGGTAAAGCTAGGCGCTATTGAATTTACAGATTATGCACTAATATGGTGGGATCAGTTGGTGACATCCAGGAGGAGAAATAGAGAGACGTCAATTACTACTTGGGACGATATGATGGCGTGCATGAGGAAGCGGTTTGTGCCTTCTTACTATTATAGGGAGATGCATCCAAAATTTCAGAGACTCACTCAGGGATCTAAATCAGTGGATGACTACCACAAAGAGATGAGATAGCTATGATCCGAGCCAATATAGAGGACCTGGAGGCAACAATGACACGGTTCTTGAGTGGTTTGAACAGAGAGATAGCTAATGTGATAGAATTGCAACACTATATGGAGATTGAGGACATGGTGAATATGACTATGAAGGTGGAAAAATAAATCAAAGCTAGAGTGGCAGCAAGGAGTGGGGCAAATTCTAGCCAATAATGGAGTTCAAAATGGCCTAAGAGAGAGGAGAAGTCGAAAGACGAGGAGAAGTCGAAAGACAAGGGACTAGACTTCAAGGAGACACCCAAAAGGCCGAATATAGGGTTTGACCCTAAAGGTACACCTAACACCCAAGCTTCTTTTAATAAGCATTCTAGCATTAAATGTTTTAAGTGTTTAGAATCTGATTATATTGCTTCACAATGCCCAAATAGAAAGGTTATGTTTTTTAAAGATGATGGGGGAATTGAGTCCCAGGAGAGTAATGGGGAAGAAAAGCCTGAGCTTGAGGATTGCAGTGATGTGGAGGTAGAGGAACCTGTCCAAGCTGAAGCCCTCATGGTTAGGCATGTTCTTAATGTGTAGGAGAAGGTAGAAGTAGATAAGCAGAGGGAAAACATCTTCCATACACATTGCTTAATCAATGGTAAGATGTGTAGTATGATAATTGATGGAGGGAGCTGTACAAATGTAGCTAGTACAATCTTGGTGGAGAAGTTGGGGTTGCCTATTATTAAACATCCTAGCTCATACAAGCTACAATGGCTCAATGAATGTAGATAAGTAAGGGTACACAAGCAAGTGAAGGTTGCATTCTCCATTGGGAGGTATTCTAATGAGATTTTATGTGATGTAGTACCAATGCAAGCGGGTCACATATTGTTGGAGAGGCCTTGACAATATGATAGGCGTTTGATCCATGATGGCTACAAGAATAGGTACTCATTCAAGATGGGAGATCAAACCTTCGTTTTGGTGCCTCTAAAACCAAAGGAGGTTCATGAGGATCAAATGAGGCTTGCAAAAGTCATGGAAGAACAAAAACAAAGGGAGGCCGAGAGTTTGAAAAAAAGAAAAAGAAAAGAAGCCATTCAAAAAAATAAAAATAAAGGCTCAATTGAGAGAGATTGCACTAGTTAGAAAAAAAAAGAGGAAAGTGCAATAGAAAAAGGAGAGTTGAGTGAAAAGAAGAGTGAAAGAAAAAAGAGTACCTTCTTTGCAAAATCAAGAGATTTGAGACAAGTGTTGTACACACCTAAGCCTTTAATTTTGCTTAACTATAGAAAAATTCTTTATAATGAGGCTGACTTGACTCTTCCGTACCTAGTGTTATTAAATTTGTTCTGTAGGAATACTCAGATGTCTTTCCATATGAGATGCCCAAGGGACTTCCACCTTTGAGAGGTATTGAACACCAGATATATTTTGTGTCAGGAGCTCAAATTCCAAACCGCCCTGCTTATAGGAGTAATCCTGAGGAGACAAAGGAGCTTCAAAAGCAAGTGGAGGAACTTTTACAGAGGGGACATGTGAGAAAAAGCCTAAGCCCATGCGCAGTTCCAGTAATTATTAGTGTCAAAGAAAGATGGGACTTGGCGCATGTGTGTGGATCGCAGGGCAGTGAATAAGATAACGGTAAAGTATCGCCACCCAATTTCTAGATTAGATGATATGCTTGATGAATTACATGTTGCTTGTTTCTTTACAAAGATGGACCTTACGAGTGGCTATTATCAAATTAGGATGAAAGTAGGAGATGAATAGAAAATAGCCTTTAAAACTAAATATGGTTTATATGAATGGTTGGTCATGCCTTTTGGTTTGACAAATACACCTAGCACTTTCATGAGGTTGATGAACCATGTTTTGCGTGAATTTATTGGCAAGTTTGTGGTTGTATATTTTGATGATATTCTGATTTACAGCAAAAGCCTTAATGAGCATGTTTTACATCTTAAATCTGTACTAGACGTACTTAGGTGTGAAAAGCTTTATGCTAAACTTAAAAAATGTTCTTTTTATATGAATAAAATCGTCTTTCTTGGCTTCGTTATTTCTGCCCATGGTGTTCATATTGATGAGGAGAAGGTTAAGGCTATCAAAGATTGGCCTACTCCTACGTTTGTTGGTGATGTGTGTAGTTTTCATGGTTTGACTAGTTTTTATAGGCGATTTGTAAAAGATTTTAGCACCATTGCTGCGTCATTAACTAAAATCATTAAAAAAATGTTGGTTTTAAATGGAGTGAGGCACAAGAACTTGCGTTTAATGCTTTAAAAGATAAGTTGTGTTCTACACCTGTTTTAAGTTTGCCTAACTTCAATGAAACTTTTGAGATTGAATGTGATGCTTCCGGGATAGGTATTGATGCTGTTTTGATGCAGGGTAGGCGTCCCATTGCATACTTTAGTGAGAAGCTTCATGGCCCACAATTGAATTACTCCACTTATGACAAGGAACTATATACCTTGGTGAGAGCATTGGAAACGTGGCAGCACTATCTATGGCCAAATAAGTTTGTGGTTTATTCTGACCATGAATCACTCAACCATTTGAAGGGCCAAGGTAAGTTGAACGAGAGACATGTGAAATGGCTAGAGTTCATTGAAACATTTCCATATGTGATCAAGTATAAGCAAGGTAAGGAAAATGTAGTGGCTGATGCACTATCAAGAAGGTACACTCTAATCAATACTTTGAGTTCTAAAATGCTTGGATTTGAGTTTATTGGAGATTTGTATGCTTCGGATTATGATTTTGGGAATGTTCATGGTGCGTGTGAGCATGCTGTATTTCAAAAGTTTTATAGGCATGATAGGTACTTGTTTAGGAAGAATAAGCTTTGTGTGCCTATTTGTTCTATGCGCGAAATACTTGTGTGTGAATAACATTGTGGAGGATTGATGGGTCACTTTGGGGTACAAAAGACATATGACATACTTTGTGAACATTTTTGCTGGCCTAACATGAGAAAAGATGTTGAAAAAATCTATTCTAGGTGTGTTGCATGTAGACAAGCGAAATCAAAGACCCATCCACATAGTTTGTATACTCCCTCGCTTGTGCCTAAGCATCCTTGGACTGACATATCTATGGACTTTGTATTAGAGCTGCCTAGGATAAAAAATGGTAGGGATAGCATATTTATGGTTGTTGATAGGTTTAGTAAACTAGCACACTTTATTGCATGTCAAAGAAATAATGATGCCACTTATATTGCTGATTTGTTCTTTAGGGATGTTGTGTGTTTACATGGTGTTCCAAAAATCATTGTTTCAGATCGTGATGTAAAGTTCTTGAGTCACTTTTGGCATGTTCTTTGGGGAAAGTTAGGAACTAAATTTTTGTTTTATACTACTTGTCATCCTCAAACAGATGGCCAAACTGAAGTGGTCTATAGAACTTTAGGATCTCTTTTGCGTGCTGTTATAGGGAAAAATCTTAAAACTTAGGAACAATGTTTGCCATTAGTTGAATTTGCATACAATAGGAGCATTCATTCTACTACTGGTTATTGAGATAGTTTATGGATTTATATGGACTTAAACCTTTGATGCTTTTGGATTTGTGTTCTTTACTATTACATGAGTTATCTAGTAGGGATGGACAACACAATGCTGAATTGATGAAGAGCATTCAAGAGAAAGCAAGGTAGCAAATAGAGAAGCGGAATGAAGCAAATGCGCACAGGGTTAATCAAGGGCACAAGTTGTTGAGGTTTGAGTCTGGAGATTGTGTTTGAGTGCATTTCAGGAAGAAGAGGTTTCCTAAGCAAAGGAAATCCAAGTTGGATCCTAGAGGCGATGGGTCATTCCAAGTGCTTGAGAGAATTAATGATAATGCCTACATGATTGATTTGCCAGGTAAGTATCAAGTGTCCACTACTTTTAACGTTGATGATCTCTCTCCCTTTACTAATGTAGGGTCTGATTCGAGGACGAATCCTTTTGAGGAGGGAGGGGATGATACAACCAGCCTTCGCAATGGAGTTCGACGTCTTACACATCAACCGGACAAGCTACACATGCCAAATGGTCCAATTACAACGCAACAAGCTTTAAGGCTTAAACAAGTAATGAAAACTTTTGTTCAAGCCCAAATCACAAGTCAAGTACATGAGAAGGCCGAAACATTCATAGAGGAACACCAAGGCACGCCCAAGTTTGTGACTTTATTAGAGGAGGTGTTGGAAGAGGCTAGCACTTAGCCATTTAGGCCCATTTTTTATAATTCGGGCTTATTATTTATTATCTCTTATTTTAGGTCCAAGGACTTATTTATGGGCTGTTCTTTTAGTTAGTAGCATGTGCTTTGTTTGCCTGGGTTATTTTGAGACTTATTTGTTTTAATGTGTTTAGCCCATTCCTAAAAGGACTTGGATTAGATTATGTTCAATGGGCTAGATGCTCCTAGATTTGTTGGGATTAGCCTAGTTTTCATTAAATGGGCTTGCAAACCCATTCCTATTAGGGTTGGGACTTGGTTAAGATATTTATACCTTATTATATTTTTGTAACCCTAGATTAGATGATGAATAAAATTTTGGCATTGAGTTCTTCAAGTGAGGCGTGATTGTCTTCATGGTTACTTCAAGAAATTTATTTGCATTAATAAGTAAGTACTTGCAACGTAAATTGATTTTTGATTGCTTTGGGATTGAGTCTCAAACTTATGATTTGGGGTTTGATCTAGCATGTTCTTAGAATAAAAAATTAGGGTTTTGATTTAATAGGATTAGGGGGTTTCAAGAACCTTGTTTTCTTGGGGTTTCCCTATCAGATTTGTTCACCCAAGACTTAACTCTCTTCTAGATCTTGTCTAAGAGAGGTCGACACTTAGCAAAGTTTAGTCTCTTTGTGGGTACTGGAAGACCAAGATATAGTAGAGGAGGATTCTGTAATCTCATGCCAGCTGTCTCCAAAACTAAATTTTCTATGTAAGTTGCACCTTTTGAAAGAAGGAAATGACTTTTGTTTTGATTAATATGAAGGCTAGACACATTCTTGAAAGTATTGAGGGCACACATATAGGAAAGGATGGACTCCATATTAGCCCTACAAAAAAGAATAAGGTCGTCCGCAAAACAAAGGTTAGTGAGATTAAGCTTCTTACATTTTGAATGGTGTTTGAAGTTGGGATTGGAGATGGTCTCCTTTTTAATGAAAGCATTTAGAACTTCCAGGGCAAGTATGAAGATGTAAGGGGAGATGAGATCACCCAGTCTGAGGCCTCGTGTAGCTTTGAAGAATGGAGAAGGGGACCCATTGATTAGAACCGAAAAAAAGCTGAAGTGATACATTCCATAGTCCATTAAATGAACAGGTTTAGAAACCTAAAAGCTTTAAGCATATGTAGTATGAAAGTTCAGCTGATACGATCAAATGCTTTGTGGAAGTCGATTTTCATCGTGCAATTCAGAGGGCTATTTGAGGTGGTGTAACCCTTCAACAATTCTTGAACAATAAGAACATTGTCACCGGTGTATATATACAACAAGAAAACACTCTGATTTTCATTTATTAACGAAGTAATAGCTTCCTTTAATCTAGCTGCCAGTATTTTCGAGATCACCTTGTATAGAAAATTGGTACAAGAAATGGGGCAGTAGTCTGCGAAGCTTTTTGGATTTGAGCCTTTGGGAATCAAGCATAAAAAGGTTTTGTTGATTTCCTTGAGAAGAACTCCATGTTTGAAGAATTCATGGATAGCCTCATTGACAAATCCGCCAATTATATTTCACAAATGTTGGTAAAAGAAACCATTAAGATCGTCGGGACCTGGAGCCTTCTTACCATTCATTGCAAAAACATTTATCAATCTCACCATCTTCCACTGGCTTTGTTAAGAGAGTAAAGGCTGAATTAGAAACATGTTGCAGATTGAGTTGTTGTAGCTCACCAATAGATACATTTGTTGACGTTGCCGTGCCAAGGGAGGAGCTATAGAATCTGAAGGCTTCGTCGTGTATCTCATTTGGATCCGTGATGATTTTCCTAGTAGAAGAAGAGATGGAAAAGATTTTGTTGCAGTTTTCCTGGCAAGAATCGAGTGAAAGAAAAATTGTGTGCATTGGTCCCTATCCTGTAACCAATTCACCGTAGCTCGCTGCTGCAAAAGGGAGGAGTGATTATTAATGGCCTGAAGATAGTTGGAGAGAGCATGCTTCTCTTGCTCGATTAGAGTACGAATCCCCAGATTGGCGGATAATAAGTTCTGCACCCTTGTTAATTCCACTTTAGTATTGTTGATAGCTTCAGCAGTAGGCCCTTTGGAAGAGTTCAGAAGCTTAAGCTTTTGCTTGATAAGTGTTAATTTCTGAGTACAACAGAATTGTTTGGTCCCCCTAACATGGAGCATAGCTCCTGCCCTGCAAGCAATAACAAAACCAAAATCCTTGACCAAGTAATTATTGAATCGGAGGGGGTGGCGACTTGCAGCTGGAGTGGACAAATTGGAGACCAGAATAGGCATATGATCGGAGAACAACGGATCCATAAAGTTTGCTAGACTACTAGGAAAATGTTGAAGCGAAAGATCATTTACATGAGCTCTATCAAGTTTTTTCCTGATGAACCACCCTGCCCGTTGCTTATTTGACCACGTGAAAGAGTGGCCAATGAATTTGAGGTCAGTCAATCTAACATGTTCTACACAGTCCCCATAGATCCGTGGAGGAATTTCTCAGACTAATATTACCCTAAGCTTCAACTGCAAAAAGAGAAGAGTTGAAATCCCCATAAACAAGCCAAGGTTTGTGTACAGTGGCACTAATATGACAGATGCTGCTCTAAAGGTCTTTACGCTGAAACTCAAAATTATTCGCGTACACAAAAGATACATTCAAATCAAGATTTCCTTGTAACAGTAAAATATGTAAGTGTATGATTTGTTCAGTCATTTCTAATAGCTCCACTTTAATTTCCTCTGAATTGAAACATACAAATATCCGTCCATAAGCATGATGGCTGTGGTTGGATAATATTCTCCAGTGAGAACCCAAAATACTTAGCTTATTCAAATTTCCTAACCGAATCTTGGTTTCTAGTAACCCAAGTAATAATGGTTTTTCTCTACAAACAAAATCCTTTAGAGCTAGTAGTTTTGAGGAACAGTTTATTCCTCTAACATTCCAAGCCAAAAATGTTATATTAAATTAGAAGAGGTTTTGAGGCCTTTACCTTTGCCTCGTTGGGATTTTCTTTTAGAGGTTGAAAGCGAGGTACCATTGTTTTCATCTTTGGTAAGGTTCTGAGAGGAGGTTGAAGTAGCCTCTGGCGTGGGCTCACTT
Source organism: Erythroxylum plowmanianum (assembly GCA_025531925.1). Taxonomy (NCBI): domain Eukaryota; kingdom Viridiplantae; phylum Streptophyta; class Magnoliopsida; order Malpighiales; family Erythroxylaceae; genus Erythroxylum; species Erythroxylum plowmanianum. The sequence continues at coordinate 45,320,866 of JANVCQ010000005.1, read as the reverse complement.
TCCTGAGATGAGTCATTTAAGTCATTTGTCTCTTCACGAAGGGGATCTGCAGCGACAGCTAATTTTTCGACACAAGGGGGGCTATGGAAGCTGTAATTTTTGCCGCAGCATCAGAAGTTTTTAAAGCACACTCATCCGTTAAAAGCTTTTCCTTGTTTAGCAATGGTTCTGGTTCTGTGGGTCTCCATAGAGCTGATTGATCCTTCACCGGGGGCCTCCAATGATAGGAAACAGCGATACTATCCTCCCATAATTGATTCCCATCTCCTAACCGCATTATTGGAATTTCATTGGGAAGGTTTTTTGAAAACTCAATGCTAACGCAGCGACATGCATAGCCGATCCTCTTTTTAGTTGCCGTGTTTTCATCCATACACAGAGGTTTACCTATGTAGCTTGCTAGTTGGCTAAGTCTTTGAGTAGTCCAATACTCAAAGGGAACATTGTGGAAATTAATCTATACAAGGAGGTTCCAGCCCAGGTTGCCAAATTTGCAGAAACATAGGTTGACTCCCAAAGTGCCATGGACCCTCCTCTAATATTTTGTTTGCTGTGGATATGGAGGTGAAGGAGAAGAAAACTAAATTATCTTCCGATAGTATAACATCCACAAGTCCTCTACTTTTCCACAATTTATTAGCCCAATGTAGTATAAGGGGAAAAGTTGGTTGCTGGTCCAGAAAAAAATTTACAAGAGTAGTTTTCCAACAGTTTGCTCCTTCTTGCAACGTTTCCAGATTTGGGCAAACAATGAGCTTACCTTCAATTTCAATCGATGGTTTGTACGAGAGTATGGAAGCAATGGTGTCTTCTACTACCTATTTCCATGTTTTTGGAGGTCTAGAATCAGCTCCGGAAGTTGGGGGTAGAGGTGTTTGAGTTGGTTGGGAGGGGTCGGAAGGTAAAGGGGGGAAATCTTCAGGGGTGTGGGTGGAGGTGTCGGCATGGTGAAAGGCGGGAAAGTTGAAAAGCATGGGGGGAAAAGACAAGAGAAGCCTCAGAGAGAGAGCCAAAAAGAGAGGTGGAGTGGAGGAGATGGGAGATTAGGGAAAGGAGAACCAAGGAGAAAAAAAGCACAAAGTTAGGCGTGGGGGTTGTTGAGAATCGGGGCTGAATCTAGAAAGAGGGCAGAGACTACTGCTGAACAGTTGGTATCGCATATGGTCGATGTTGGTCTGTCAAATATTATCTCCAATGAACAAGCACTTCATTGTAACTTATCAGCAAAGCTCTCTCTCTACCCTGTTAAAGGACCAAACTCAAGTTCTCCATCAAATATTGTAACCATAAAACTTATTCTATAAAATATTGAATTTTGACCATCAAGTTGAAAAGATGAGCATACTTCTTTAATCGGCAAAGGTCGAAGCTTTACTGACGTGCCTTGTGCAACAATGAACGGTTTCTTTTTATTGTTTGGCTAAATTCTCCAGACACCTTTTGAAGAGAGGGGAGCAAATGAAGTAGAAGAAGTGAGACGCTTGCACAGCTCTGGCAAAGTTCTAATCTCTATTTAGTTTCCAAACTTGGGGAAAGAGAGAGAGTTGTCGAAACATATTCATCCTTTGAAGTTTTCTTTTTTTTCTAATGAGAAATGATGAATTAAGATTGGAAAGAGAGTACAACTATCTTAAACCAGAGTCAAAATTTGCATGATGGAAACCAGCACCGAAGTCATGAAGATTGACAGCCATCATACATCTCACAACTAGCCACAACATTGAGTGAATATGATAATAAGAGAATAGAACAACCAAGTAAAATGGTTAAAGAACAACCTAATGTGAAGGCAACTCCTCACTTAAACATGAGGTGTATATTATGTGTTAAAATCATCTGCCTTACACTAAAGCGGTGACTTTGGTACCACCAAATTGGGAAATCAAGTTACAAGTAAGATTGTTGGTATATCTGATGTCAAATTGTTAACTACCATAGGGTGCAAGTTTGTGTTGAGGATGTGAGACATGTTTTAGATTTGCGTCTCAACCTTATCTTAGCTTGGAAGCTTGATGATGCTAGTTTGACAAACCTCTTTAGTACAGGTAAATGGAAACTTAGTAAAGGCACTATGATCATAGCTCGAGGAAGAAAGGATTTGTATGCAAGGAAAGTTATGAAAAGGGAAAGCAAAAGTTACCTGTGAGCACTTAAGCTTAAAAGTATAGTATAAGAGGCTAGGATACATGAGCGAAAAGGGATTGCAAATTTTGGTTCGAAAGGAACTTCTTCCCAATATTATAGGTAAAACACTTGAGTCATGCATTGATGTTTAGGTGGCACATAACTTGGAGTTTCATTTTAAAAATTAGCTTGGCAAATTAGAAGAAGATATGTGCTTAAATTGGTGCATACTGATATCTATTGAATGATTTATAAATCACTTGGAAGTATATTATATTTCATCACCTTTGTTGAAGACCTCTCAACAAAAGTTTGGGTATCTTTGTTAAAATCAAAAGGCTAGATGTTTGAGGCATTTAAGGAATTCCATACATTAGTAGAATGAGCAACAACCTAAAAGTTAAAATGTATCTCAACTAATAATGGTGGAGAATATTGTGGTCCTCTTGAAGCATATTGTGAAAAAAAAAATGAAATCAAGCTTGAAAAGACAACACAATTGAATGCCATAGCTAAAAGAATGCATCGAACTATTATAGAAATAGGTTGATGCATGCTTTCCCACGATGAACTACTGAAGACATACTGGGGAGAAGTTGTAAAGATTGTTATTAACATTTTCAAACTTTCACCATCAGAACCTTTGCATGAAAATATCACAGAGGAAGTTTGATTAAACAATAAGGTCTCATACCACTATTTGAATGTGTTCGATAGTCGAGCATTCATCCACTTTCCTAAGGATGAGCGAACCAAGATTAACTCAAAAACTAAACATTGTTTCTACCTTAGCTCACCAAAAGATGAGTTTGACTATCGATTATGGGATCTGATATATAAGAAAATTGTAAGAAGTAAGGATGATGTATTCTTTGAGAATCATACTAAAAAGCCAAAATCTATTGCCATTCATTCTTATTCAGAATTGTTGTTTTTATAAAACTGAAGGATAACACATGAATAAAAAGAGAAGGAAAAAGAATATGTTTTTGTTGTAGAACACCCCCATTTTATTGACAGCAACAAAGCTCATTATATAGAGCTGAAATGTATTAGAAAATCCTATTTATTTGGCAACTATCAAAAGAATATCCCTAAAATGATTCCTAAAATCAAGTACTAAATATCATAATCAAATTTGTCAAAGATCTAGTCAGTTTGACCATTTATTTCGTAATAATCTGCAAGCCTAAGGAATTTTCCAACAAACTCCTCCTTGCCTTAGGAGTTGCAGAGCTTTAATGTCAAAATAATTCATCCTCTTGATGTTGCTTAGTTGCTACTTTTGTCTTTTCATTTTTTGCCTTGCAAATCTTCTCCATATGCCCAACTTGTCTACATTTTATGTATTTGATATCAAGCCTCTACTAACATTTTATTTGTGGGTGATTAGTTTTTTTGCAATGTGGGCATGGTTGATATGAATCATCATTATTTCTATTGCTGTTGTCGATCTTGTTAAAATTCTTATTTTTATCTCCTCTTGAAATTTTTTCCTTTGCTAGCAGAGCAACTTTAATGGTTCCGTCTTCTCTCATCATCTTCCTTTGTTCTTGCACCTGTAGTGCATTTACTAATTTTACCAAAGACATGCATGATAGGTTCTTAGCTTTTAAAAATGCAAAAATTTCAGATTCATATTTTTCAGGTAAGATTACAAAAACTTTTACACTATTCTTTCCTCAGAAATATCCTTACCTAATAACCTCACCTTGTTTACTATGCTGAGCAACTTGTCGGAGTATTCTTTAATGGTTTCTGACTCTTTCATCTTCAGCATTTAAAATTCTTTGATCAAGTTAAGCACTTGCATGCTCTTTATTCTTTCATTGCCTTGGTATTCCCTTTTGAGGTAATCCTAATTATCTTTTGTCAACTCTAGATTCATAATTCTTTTGAATATGATATTTGAAACAGCAAAAAACAAGCAGGCTTTGGCTTTAGGTTTCCTTTTTTTCCTTTCTTTGTGCATCTTGATTTGAGTCATTGTAGGATTTGTTGGCAATGTAGGCACTTCATAGTCTTCCTCCACAGCTTCCCAAACATCCATAGCATTAAGATGAGCTTTCATTTGAACAACCTAAACTTGATAGTTTTCACCATCAAAAATTGGTGATGCATCTTGAGACAGTTGTGTTTCAATCTCCATTACTTGAAGATGGTCGTAATTCTGGGTTGTAAATTAGGTTTATGCTTTAGTTTCACTCATCTCATAGGTCCCTCAAGACAAAAAGACTCTGATATCATGTTGTTTTTATAAAGCTGAAGAATAATACGTGAATAAAAGAGAAAGAAAAAGAATATATTTTTACTGTAGAACACCCTCGTTTTATTGACAGCACCAAGGCTCATTATATAGAGCTGAAATGTAACAGAAAATCCTACTTATTTGCTAACTATCACAGGAATATCTCTAAACTAATTCCTATAATCAAGCACTAAATATCATAATCAAATTTGCCTCAGACCTAGTCAGTTTGACCATTTATTTCGTAATAATCTGTAAGCCTAAGGAATTTTCTAACAAACTCCTCTTTGCCTTAAGAGTTACAGAGCTTTAATGTCAAAATAATTCATCCTCTTGATGTTGCTCAGTTGCTGCTTTTATCTCTTCATTTCGTGACTTGCAAATCTTCTCCATATGCCCAATTTGTCCACATTTTTTACATTTATCCACATTTCCTGCATTTGATATCAGGCCTTTACTAACATTTGCTTTGTGGGTGATTAGTTTTTTTTGCGATGTGGGCATGGTGGATATGAATCATCATTGTTTCTATTATTGTTGTTGTCGATCTTGTAGAAATTCTTGTTTTTGTCTCCTCTTGAATTTTTTTCCTTCATTAGCAGAACACCTTAAATGATTCCTTCTTCTCTCATCATCCTCCTTTGTTCTTGTGCCTGTAGTGCATTTACTATTTCTGCCAAAGGCATGCTTGATAGATCCTTAGTTTCTTCAAATGTAGAAATTTTAGATTCATATTTTTCAGGTAAGGTTATAAGAACTTTTTGCACTGTGTGCTCGTAAAAAATATCCCTACCTAATAACCTCACCTTGTTTACTTTACTGAGCAACTTGTTGGAGTATTTTTTAATGGTTTTTGACCCTTTCATCTTCAACATTTCAAATTCTCTGATCAAGTTAGGCACTTACATGTTCTTTGTTCTTTCATCGCCTTGGTATTCCCTTTGGAGGTAATCCCATATATCCATTATTGACTGTAGATTAATAATTCTAGTGAATATGATGTTTGAAACAGCAAAAAAAATCAAGCTTTGGCTTTAGACTTTCTAATTTTCCTTTTTTTATGCATCTTGATTTGAGTCATTATAAGATTTGTTGGCAATGTAGGCACTTCATAGTCTTCCTCCAAAGCTTCCCAAACATCCATAGTATCAAAATGAGCTTTCATTTGAATAACCCAAACTTGATAGTTTTCACAATCAAAAATTGATGGTGCACCTTCAGACAATTGTGTTTCAATCTCCATTGCTTGAAGATGGTTGTAATTCTGGTTGTAATTCTTGTTGTAATTCTAGGTTGTAAATCAGGTTTATGTTTTGGTTTCACTCATCTCACAGGTTTCTCAAGACAAAAAGGATCTAATACCATGTTGTTTTTATAAAGTTGAAGAATAATACGTGAATAAAAGAGAAGGAAAAAGAATATGTTTTTGCTGTAGAGCACCCCCATTTTATTGACAGCAACAAGGTTCATTATATAAAGCTGAAATGTAAAAGAAAACCCTACATTTTTTCTAACTATCACAAGAATATCCCTAAACCGATTCCTAAAATCAAGCACTAAATATCATAATCAAATTTGCCTAAGACCTAGTTAGTTTGACCATTTATTTCTTAATAATCTGCAAGCCTAAGGAATTTTCCAACAAACTCCTCCTTACCTTAAAAGTTGCGGAGTTTTAATGTCAAAACAATTCATCCTCTTGATGTTGCTCAGTTGCTACTTTTGTGTCTTCATTTTGTGACTTGCAAATCTTCTCCATATGCCCAATTTGTCCACATTTTCTACACTTGTCCACATTTTTTGCATTTGATATTAGGCCTTTACTAACATTTTCTTTGTGGGTAATTAGATTTTTTGCAATGTGGGCATGGTGGATATGAATCATTATTGTTTCTGTTGTTATTGTTGTTGTCGATCTTATTAAAATTCTTGTTTTTGTCTCCTCTTGAATTTTTTTTCCTTTGCTAGCAGAGCACCTTCAATGATTCCTTCTTCTCTCATCATCCTCCTTTGTTCTTATGGCTGTAGTGCATTTACTAATTTTGCCAAAGACATGCTTGATAGATCCTTAACTTCTTCTAACGCAAAAATTTTTTATTCATATTTTTAAGGTAAGGTTACAATAACTTTTTGCATTATTCGTTCCCCAGAAAATGCTTACCTAATAACCTCACCTTGTTTACTATACGGAGCAACTTTTCGGAGTATTCTGTAATAGTTTTTGACTCTTTCATCTTCAGCATTTAAAATTCTCTGATCAAGTTGAGCATTTGCATGCTCTTTGTTCTTTCATTGTTTTAGTATTCCTTTTTGAGGTAATCCTAGATATCCTTTGCCAGCTTTAAATTCATAATTGTTGTGAATATGATGTTAAAAACAACAGAAAATAAGTGTGCTTTGGCTTTAGACTTCATAATTTTTCTTTCTTTGTGCATCTTGATTTGAGTCATTGTAGGATTTGTTGGTAATGTAGGCACTTTATAGTCTTCCTCCACAGCTTCCCAAACATCCATAGCGTCAAGATGAGCTTTCATTTGAAAAATCCAAACTTGATAGTTTTCACCATCAAAAATTAGTGGTGCACCTTGAGACAGTTGTGTTTCAATCTCCATTTCTTGAAGATGGTTGTAAATCTGGATTGTAAGTCAGGTTTGTACTTTGGTTTCACTTATCTCACAGGTCCCTCAAGACAAAAAGACTTTGATACCATGTTGTTTTTATAAAACCGAAGCATAATACACGAATAAAATAGGAGGAAAAAGAATATGTTTTTGCTGAAGAACACCCCCATTTTATTGATAACAACAAAGCTCAATATATAGAGCTGAAATGTAACAGAAAATCCTATTTATTTGCTAACTATCACAAAAATATCTCTAAATCGATTCCTAAAATCAAGCACTAAATATAATAATCAAATTTGCCCAAGACCTAGTTAGTTTGACCATTTATTTCGTAATAATCTGCAAGCCTAAGGAATTTTTCAACAAACTCCTCCTTGTCTTAGGAGTTGCGGAGCTTTAATGTTAAAATAATTCATCCTCTAAATGTTGCTTAGTTGCTGCTTTTGCCTCTTCATTTCATGACTTGCAAATCTTCTCCATATGCCTAATTTGTCCACATTTTTTGCATTTGATATCAAGTCTCCACTAACATTTTCTTTGTGGGTGATTAGTTTTTTTGCAATGTGGGCATGACAGATATGCATCATCATTATTTCTATTTTTGTTATTGTTAATCATGTTAAAATTCTTATTTTTATCTCCTCTTAAAATTTTTTCCTTTGCTAGCAAAGCACCTTCAATGATTCCTTCTTCTCTCATCATCCTCCTTTGTTCTTGTGCATGTAGTGTATTTACTAATTCTGTCAAAGACATGCTTGATAGATCCTTAGCTTCTTCCATGGAAAAAATTTTAGATTCGTATTTTTCAGGTAAGTTTGCAAAAACTTTTTACACTATTCGTTCCTCAGAAAAATCCTTACCACTTAATAGTCTTCCTCCATAGCTTCGCAAACATCCATAGCATCAAGATGAGCTTTCATTCAAACAATCCAAACTTGATAGTTTTTATCATCAAAAATTAGTGGCACACTTTGAGACAGTTGTGTTTCAATCTCCATTGCTTGAAGATGGTTGTAATTCTAAGTTGTAAATCAGGTTTGTGTTTTAGTTTCACTCATCTCACAGGTCCCTCAAGACCAAAAGGCTCTAATACTATGTGGTTTTTATAAAGCTAAAACATAATACGTGAATAAAAGAGAAGGAAAAAATATGTTTTTGTTGTAGAATACCCCTATTTTATTGACCGCAACAAAGCTTATTATATAGAACTGAAATGCAACAAAAAATCATTTTTATTTTCTAACTATCACAATAATATCTCTAATCTGATTCCTAAAATCAATCACTAAATATCATAATCAAATTTGTCTAAGTCTTAGTTAGTTTGACCACTTATTTCATAATAATCTACAAGCCTAAGGAATTTTCCAACAAACTCCTCCTTGCCTTAGGAGTTGCAGAGCTTTAATGTAAAAATAATTCATCCTTTTGATGTTGCTCAATTGTTGCTTTTGCCTCTTTATTTCATGACTTGCAAATCTTCTCCATATGCGCAACTTGTCCACATTTTCTACATTTGATATCAAGCCTCTACTAACATTTTCTTTGTGGGTGATTAGTTTTTTTGCAATGTGGGCATGGTGGATATGAATCATCATTATTTTTGTTGTTGTTGTCGATCTTATTTAAATTCTTATTTTTGTCTCCTCTTGAATTTTTTTCCTTGCTAGCAGAACACCTTCAATGGTTCATTCTTCTCTCGTCATTCTCCTTTGTTCTTACGCCTATAGTGCATTTACTAATTCTGCCAAAGACATGCTTGATAGATCCTTAGCTTCTTCCAATGCAAAAAAATTTAGATTCATATTTTTCAGGTAAGGTTACAAGAACTTTTTTCACTATTTGTTCCTCAGAAAAATCCTTACCTAATAACCTCACCTCGTTTGCTATGCCGCGCTACTTGTCGAAGTATTCTTTATTGGTTTCTGACTCTTTAATCTTCAGCATTTCAAATTCTCTGATCAAATTGAGCAGTTGCATGCTCTTTGTTCTTTATTGCCTTGGTATTCCTTTTTAAGGTAATCTCAGATATCCTTTGCTGACTCTAGATTCATAATTCTTGTGAATATGATGTTTGAAATGGAAAAAAAAAAACAAGCAAGCTTTGGCTTTAGACTTCCTATTTTTCCTTGCTTTGTGCTCTTGATTTGAGTTATTGTAGGATTTGTTGGTAATGTAGGCACATCATAATCTTCCTCCACATCTTCCTAAACATCTATAGCATCAAGATGAGCTTTCATTCGAACAACCCAAACTTGATAGTTTTCACCATCAAAAATTGGTGGTGCACTTTGAGAAAGCTATATTTCAATCTACATTGCTTGAAGATGGTTGTAATTTTGGTTGTAATTCTTATTGTAATTCTGGTTGTAAATTAGGTTTGTGTTTGGTTTCATTCATCTCACAGGTCCCTCAAGACAAAAAGGCTCTGATACCATGTTGTTTTTATAAAGCCGAAGCATAATACGCAAATAAAAGAGAAGGAAAAAGAATATGATTTTGTTGTAGATCAACCCCATTTTATTGACAGCAATAAAACTCATTATGTAGAGCTGAAATGTAACATAAAATCCTATTTATTTGTTAACTATCATAAGAATATCTCTAAACTGATTCCTAAAATCAAGCACTAAATATTATAATCAAATTTGCCTAAGACTTAGTTAGATTGACCATTTATTTCCTAATAATCTACAAGCCTAAGAAATTTTCCATCAAACTCCTCGTTGCTTTAGGAGTTGTAGAGCTTTAATGTCAAAATAATTCATCCTCTTAATGTTGCTCAGTTGCTGCTTTTACCTCTTCATTTCGTGACTTGCAAATCTTCTCCATATGCCTAATTTGTCCACTTTTTTGCATTTGATGTCAGGCCTCTACAAACATTTTCTTTCTGGGTGATTAGTTTTTTTGCAATGTGGGCATGGTGGATATGAATCACCATTATTTATGTTGTTGTTGTTGTCGATCTTATTAATATTCTTGCTTTTTTCTCCTCTTGAATTTTTTCTTTGTTGGCATAACATCTTCAATGATTCCTTCTTCTCTCATCATCCTCCTTTATTCTTGTACCTATAGTGCATTTACTAATTCTGCTAAAGATATGTTTGATAGATCCTTAGCTTATTCTAATGCAAAAATTTTAGATTCATATTTTTCAGCTAAGGTTACAAGAATTTTTTGCACCATTCGTTCCTCTGAAAAATTCTTACCTAATAAGCTCACCTTATTTACTATGCAGATCAACTTGTCGGAGTATTCTTTAATGATTTCTGTCTCTTTCATGTTCAACATTTCAAATTCTCTGATCAAGTTGAGCAATTATATGCTCTTTGTTCTTTCATTGCTTTAGTATTTCTTTTTGAGGTAATCTCAGATATCCTTTGTCAACTCTAGATTCATAATTCTTGTAAATATAATGTTTGAAACAATAGAAAATAAGCAAGCTTTGGCTTTAGACTTCCTATTTTTCCTTTCTTTGTGCATCTTGATTTGAGTCATTGTAGGATTTGTTAGCAATGTAGGCACTTCATAGTCTTCCTCCATAGCTTCCCAAACATCCACAGCATCAAGATGAGCTTTCATTCGAACAACCCAAATTTGATAGTTTTCACCATCAAAAATTGGTGGTGCACCTTAAGACAGTTGTGTTTCAATCTCCTTTGCTTGAAGATGGTTGTAATTCTTGTTGTAATTCTAGGTTGTAAATCAGGTTTGTGTTTTGGTTTCACTCATCTCACAAGTCCCTCAAGACAAAAAAGCTCTGATACCATGTTGTTTTTATAAAGTTGACGTGAATAAAAGAGAAGGAAAAAAATATGTTTTTGTTATAGAACCCCCTTATTTTATTGACAACAACAAAGCTCATTATCTAAAGCTGAAATGTAATAGAAAATCTTATTTATTTGTTAACTATCATAAGAATATTTCTAACCTGATTCATAAAATCAAGCAATAAATATTATAATCAAATTTGCCTACAACCTAGTCAGTTTGATCATTTATTTCGCAATAATCTGCAAGCCTAAAGAATTTTCCAACAAGAACCATCAACTAAAGTGTGGAATAATTCAGAGGAAGTCAGAATTAAGACCCAAGATGAAGAGTTCAGTAATAATGTTGGGACCCGATCCAGAAACTGGATACCAACCGGAAGACTAAACGAAAATGACTGAAACTGGAGCGAATTCAAATCGGATGACTCGAATCCGAAGGCGAATCGACTAATAAAATGCGGAAGAAACGCATCGAATTGAATCGTATAACAACAAACGGAAACAAATTCGGAAGCGGAACCGAATACATATCGAATCGAAGCGAAAGCAACAATAGCGAAGCGAAACGAATACGAAACGAAAGCAGAACGAAAATTACAAAACGGATCTGAAATCAAACGAATGAAAGCAAAAGAAGAAACATAAACAGATCGAAATAATTGAACTGAAACATATCCGACATCCGGGAACATACACTTAAACAAATGTCGCGTTGGAAACCTTGGCTAAACCTATCCGAAAACTGATATAATTTTTTTTCTTTTCTTTTTCTTATTCCTTTCTTTTTCATTTCTTTCATCTTTAATCAATTTCATTCAAAACATCT
>JANVCQ010000005.1:45217937-45236888 GCA_025531925.1 Erythroxylum plowmanianum | reverse complement strand
AACACATTTAATCCTAACTAACTCATTTTAATTCATTAACTCATATCAACTAACTTCATCTTACTTAATTAATGCTAACATAATCTTACTTAATCAAGTTAATCATGATTAATCATCTTGGGGCTAACACCGCAAGCTCAACATCCTAAAAAATCGGGCATTTCCCGTCTAAAAAATTGCCTTAGTAGTCGGATCATAAAATTTGTAACCCCTGGATCTTTCAGAATATCCAATAAATTAACAACTGATAATCCTTAATTCTAGTTTCTTTTTATTTGGCCTATAAGGCCTTGCCTCAGCTGGACATCCCTAAATGTACAAGTGCTTTAAATTAGGCTTCTTGCCTGTCCAAAGTTCATAAGGGTTTTATCAGTTACTTTAGTTGGAACTCTGTTTAGTATATATGCTACAATCTTTAGTGCTTCTCCTCAGAGTGATTTTGGTAAGGTAGAATGACTAATCATACTCTTCACCATATCTTTGAGAGTTCTATTTCGTCTTTCAGCAACACCATTCATGCTAAGCGAACCTGGCATAGTATATTGTGGGATGATACCGCATTCCTCTAGGAATTTAGCAAACGATCTTAGACGTTGTTCATCTGATCCGTCATATCTGCTATAGTACTCGCCACCACGATCAGATCTAACACTAATCCTTTTGTTGAGTTGGTTCTCAACTTTAGCCTTAAAGTTTTTGAACACGTCCAAAGACTGTGACTTGTCATGAATGAGATAAAGGTAGCCATATTGCGAGAAATTGTCAATGAATGTTATAAAACACAGTTGACTATTCCAAGATGCCGTAGGGAATGACCCACAAATATTTATATGGATAAGTTCTAAGACTTCTGAAGCCCTATTGGCACCCAATCTACCGACATTTGTTTGTTTCCCCTTAACGCAATTAACACAAGTAGCAAAATCTGTAAAATCAAGGGGATCGAGAATTCCCTTAGACACAAATCTATCAATTCTCCTTTTAGAGATGTGATCTAATCTCTTGTGCCACAACGAGGCAAAATTCTCTCCAGTTAATTTACGCTTTAAACTTCGTGTACCCACATGTAAGGCTTCGTTAAATGAAGCATTAGTGTCAAGCATATATAGATTATCATAACCTGATAAAGAACTAGCACCAACCAAATTTGAAATTTAAAAGAGGCTAAATATTCCATTTCTAAATGAACAACAATAACTAGATTTTTCCAAAATAGAAATAGAAATCAAATTCCATCTAAAAGATGGTACAACGAAGTCTCAACTAAATCTAAATAAAATCCAGTTCTTAACAATAATCTAAAAGTCCCTATTGCTTCGACTTTTACCAACTTGCCGTCTCCTACATAGATGTATCTTTCACCATCACTTAGTTTTCGACAACTCAGGCAATCCTACATAGACACACTAATATGAGTTGTTGCACCATAATCTAACCACTATGTGTGTCTAGGTACCGAAGTCAAATTAACCTCAGAACAAACCAAAATAAGAAGCATATCTTTCTTTGCACGCCATGCATGATAATTGCCACACTGCTTCTTTACATGACCTTCAGCTCCACAGAAGAAACAACCTTTTGGATTTTCTTCCTTTTTTTGTTTCTTTTGTGATGTTGGAACCGTAGCTTCCTTAGTTTTCTTTCTTTTATTCTTTTGTCCTTAGATGTTGTGGCTAAATGAGCACTTCTGTCTTATCATGCTTCACCTTTCCTTTTCTTAGACACAGTGTGAGATAAGCTCATTAAGAGTCCATGTCTCTTTTTGATAGTTATAGCTCACTTTGGATTGTCTATACTGAGCCGGAAGAGATATCAAAACTAGATGCACTAACAAGTCTTTAGATAATTCCAACTTAAGTGCTTTCAATTTTGAAGCAATGTGAGACATTTCCATATTGTACTCTCTTATGTTTCCTTTTCCTACATACCTCATTGAGATAAGCTTTGTCAAAAGTGTACTTATTTCAGCCTTTTCATTTTTAGCAAATGTTTTCTCAAGATCCTCAAGGAGACCCTTAGATGTATTAATCTGATCGGACATAGTGCCTCAAAAAGCTTCTGGAATGGCACGTTTCATGATCATCAAGCTTATACGATTAAACCTTTCTCACTTTTCCATCTCCCTCTTTTGATCATAGGTACTCTCACCGATAAGTGGATCTGTTTGATCGGCTTGTAAAGCAAGATCCAAGTCCATGACTCTGAGAACAATCAAAACGTTCTCCTTCTATGACTTAAAATTGGTGCCATTAAGTATAGGAATTGAATTAACACTAGCAGAGATATTTGCAGCCGAACTAGGAATTGAACAGAGAACAAAACAAACAAAATCTAATTACTTACATAACAACCCTATAATATGCCAAATTAATTATATACAGATAATGGTAAAGCCCCATCACAAGACACCTTACACAACATTAATATTTAGTCTTTGAACAGAAATACTAACTTGTAAGTGGTACCTTAATGTAGTGATCAAACACTGGAAATAAGGCAAGTCAAACAATAAACCTTTTTCTGGACCGATTTAATGTTTATATATTATACTGAATAATTGCCACACATTTACCACCACAAGTGTATATGCAATTCGGGCCAAATATTAACTTTCCTTTGGGTCAGTCTATATTCGCATGAATAACATACACACAAAACTTTTAAACATTCTAAGTTAAATTAATTTTCACAAGAGAGGTTACTTTGACAACATGTTGCTTCAATTAATTTAATTTCAAATGCTATATATTTCTTTAAAATACCAAAATTTGAAATTAAAATACAAAATTTACATAAGTTGTATGAAAGTTCCATAGCTCCAATTTCTTGATGTTACGACACTGACAATCTTGTCAGTTTAAATCGAGAATTGGGTCTAAAAATTTTAAAAATCAAATCAGAAATTATAAATTTTAACCCCAAAACTCATCACAATATTAATTCATAACATGCATACTAACACGTATAAATTTAAAACTTTATGAGATGCTAAAACTTTTGGGTTCTTTCGTATCTGAATCCATTGGTCAATTTTAAAAAAAAATCGTGACTTTATTAACAAAACGGAAAGAATCGTGACTTATGTTGGTTATTGGATAAAGAAGAAGGCTTTGAAAGCATTTCGAAAAACATCCAAATGATAAAACAATAACGTATACAATGATTAACTCTAGTCTTTATCTAATGGGAAAAAACTCCAGTCTTTATCCAATAATGTCTTTAAAGATGAAAGCGTTTGAAAATAACCAGAAAACAATTTTTTAGGTTATTATCCAACGGACAAAACTAAAACAGAAACGTTCTTGAAAACTATTAAAAGCTTTATTTTGCAAATCAAGGAGTTAGAACCGTATACATATACAAAAAACAAGATTTGAAACTATAAGACCACCGAAACATAATCGTAATAACTAGATCTAAAAAAAGAAATGAAAGAAACTCCGATAATATGGAAGACAAAAAACAAACAAACAACCATTCATGATGACCCAATTATGAACAAAGCTCTGATACCACTTGTTAAGTTTTAATCCCTTTAAAAATAAGATCCGTTCACATCAAATCATCAAAAATCAAATAAAAGCGAAAGCATACTTGAATCTATTGTAAAATCTGCACTGGAATCTTGCGATTTATCTTCCAAATTAGAGTGTAGCCTTTTTCTAGAGTTTTCCCTAACTCCCTATTTTCTCTCTGATGACGAGATGTCAAAAAAGAATTAAACGTACATTTAATTTAGAGACCATAACCACTTATATTAGGGTAAAACCCTAATCTAATTTCTCTAATTTATAGTTTGGCCCATCATAAAATTAGAAATTATAAACCCGGTCTCTACACATATAAAGCCCACACTTAAAGTAGATGCATGAAGCCCAAAATACCATAAACATATTATACCACTTTAATTAATTGAGCTCAACTTTATATGATAGCCTTTATATACAATTATACACATATAAGCCCACATGTTTGATTAAAAATCCTTACAGATGACAGCTAATAAGCACCACAGAGATGTTGAGTTTTCAATCGGTGAGATGGTGTACTTGAAGCTACGTCCTTACTATCAACAATCCTTAGCCAAGCGTCCAAATGAAAAACTTTCTCTGAGATACTTTGGGCCCTATCGGGTGGTACAACGTATTAGGAAGGTTACCTATAAACTTGCACTCTCGGATTCAGCAACAATACATCCTGTTTTCCACATCTCACAACTTAAAAAGGGGTTGGGAAATACTTCTCAAGTGTAGCCTCTCCCTCCAATTCTGACCATGGATATGGATTGATTGGTTAAACCGCAAGAAATTCTAGATACACATGAGACACATGAGGGATTAAAAGTGTTGGTGTTATGGAGGATCTCCCTCCTTTTGAAGCTAGTTGGGAACCTTTGCTGCTAATACAAGAATTGTTTCCTAATTTCCACCTTAGGGACAAGGTAGGTGCTTAGGGGGAGAGTAATGATAGGTTTGCTATTGCCAATAGGCCTCCAATTAAATTTGTCTATGCAAGGAAGAAGTATCATGGCTATAAAAGGGCTGGCTCGAATTAATAGGTTCATATGAGATCAGGGAATGTTGGTTATTTGGTTAGGGAATGCTAGTAAAGTAAGTGGGTCATGGTAGCAGGTTGTTGAACTGCTTTATCTTATATGCTGAGTTGTCTATTTTCTATTATTAGTAATCCTATTATTAATAGTGGAATGGGAAAGGGTTGAGGGTATTGGGAATCTTTTGTTATTTGAGTGAGTCTTGGGAGAGAAGGCAACCTCTCTAATGTTGCTAGTGTCATCTGTTACTTTTATTTCCTTTCATCATTAATACAACACACTCTCCCTTTTCTCTATTCCTAGTTTATTAATCTAATATCAACCAATACTTAACACTTTTATCATCTATCACATTTCAGAGCCTATCACTTTGACTGACACTAAAATATCTGAGGTCCTTTAAGCCTTCGAGGCATTACAGAGGCTAGAGCTCAGGCTTGCAAAGACATGATCATGCATAGAGAATTAACATCCTAATCAAGTTGGATTTTGCTATAACACCACCCATCTAATACGTAGTACACTGAGTTATAGTCACTTTTCTACCGTAAAGACACTTCTTCGCTTTACACAATCTTGTATGGTGTGTACAGAAGAAAAGACACCTGTAAATATCTCAATGTTTTGAACAAACTGGAAAACTTCGCTGATTTTGACAGAAGTACTTAATTACATTGTCTAATCCTACGTTAAAGAATAACCAACCGAAGTTCATTTCGTAGAAGGTTCTTTAGACTTTGATTCTCTCGTAGACATCGAAACAACTAACTAAAGACAACCAACTACAACTATGAAAAGAACATAACATTAGCTGGTTGGTGGGGCCGCTCAGTGGAGACTTAGAGATGTAATGATGGTGGAGAGAAAGTGGTTCTTCAAAAGCTGGCTAGCATGATCTTGCAACATGTGAATGTAGTGAGATACAGCAAAGTTGGGATTTTTACAATATTTTCAGTAGCCATGGAAACAACCTTGTTTGCCAAAGACAAGAGAGGCTCCATCGATGGTGCCTTGATGATGTCGAACTTAGCATCACCAGATTTTAACGATGGAAAGAGAATGACGTAATGGTTAAAGCGTGGTTAAGAAATTCTTCAGCCAAAGACATACAGGAGAGCGTTGTTTATGTCGAAACAACTCAAGAGATGTATGCCATAAGGACAAATAAGCAAGGCATTAATATCAGACCTCTTACGTTAACATTCCTTAACAAAATGGGAGAGTCGAATGAGAACACCGCCATTCTTGAGGTTGTATGAGCATTGTTTTTCTAAGCTCATTTACCTTTAAAATTTTAGAAAGAATGTGTTTATCCACAGTTCAACTTATCAATCTGATGCCAATTCCAATTCTCAAAGACAAGAGCCCTTATGATAAACTCTTTGCTAGAGCATATTGATGTGTTTTCTTGATTATCCTCATGGAAAAAGGGCTATAAAGTTTATGAAATGGACAAAAAATAATGGTCGTATCAGGGGATGTGATATTCCACGAGACAGTTTCCCTTTCAGTCAAATGGCCAGCCTAAACCACTCTATATCAGATGTCCAACCCTTCAAAATTCAAATGACAGCACAGAGATGAACCTAAACTAGTCGCCTATAAACTCCACACATATATACGCCACACCACACCGTATAGACGATATGTACCCTCTCCAAATCTAACATGAACAAGAACAATGGACACCCTGTAGACACCAATGTGTCCTAAGAACCACCAAAAATAGATTTATTCTCTCCTTTAAAACAACAACGTCGGGTAAGGCATGTGTCCATAAAACTCTCTGGTTTTGATTATAAGCGGTTGTCATTATTGAACCCATATCGAAAGTCTCCTCCATCAGCAAACTTGTTGGTTTGTTTTTAGGAAGAGATATGTATGGAGAAGACTTTATATATTTATCGAGGATAAGCTTGTCAATTTATACAGTCTTTCTTTAACCAAAGTTCAAAAATTGGATAACATCTAAACTAAATCAGCATAAAATCTGCTAATAATTAAAAATCTTAACTTTTAACTTAAAGAAAGTATTTTGATTACAATTTTGATAGTTTCAAAGTCACATGTTCAACACTCCTCCTTGAGTTTGATACTGCAAACTCCAAGCATCTTTTTTCTTTTTCTTTTTGTTTGTGCTCCCACAATTTCGTTGTTAGGCTTCTCATGAACTTTTCCATCTGTGATTTTCAAGCAACCAAATCTTCCTATGTCTTCTACAATGAAGGAGTGCTCCACTTTGTTGGCCTTCTTGTAGATGTTCTTGAACTTGAAGAACTTATTTTGTTTTCATCATATATAGAGGTCTTCATCTTAATTATATCTTCCTCAGCATCACTAGTGTGATTCTCTTTCGTAAAATCCAATGCAAATCTTTTATTGTGCATTTTGATATTGAACATTTCTCTGTTCATTGCATCCTTGATCTTGCAGCAGTCGTTTTCAAACAGTACCTTAAAATCTTTATCGAGCAACTGGTAAGCACTCAACAGATTTTTGTTTATTGTAGGAACATATAAGACATCAGAAATTAACTTCAAACCTGAATGGCCTTTAATTGCTATAGTCCCCTTTCTTTTTGCTTCAATGTAGTCTTCATTTCCAATTTGGACTTTGGACATAAAACTTGTATCAATTTCTTTGAACATCCTTTTATCGAAAGCCATATGATTTGTTCGACCACTATCAATAAGCTAGCTTTCATTAGGCATGATGCTAGAAATAACTCCTCCTCCTCAAGTTGATTGTTGACAGCTTGCTTGGCCTTTCCCACATGTTGTTGTGCTTTACATATCTTTTCAACATGTCCTAGTTATCCACACTTGTTACATTTTACACCTGGCCTCCACTATCACTTGTATTTTGGATGATTTGTTTTCTTGCAGTACGAATATGGTGAAAAGCTATGAGAATTGTTGTTATTAATCCTCTTTTTTTTGTATGAATTTCTTGGAAAAGCACCTTCCATGATTCCTTCTTGCCTTATGAGTCTCCTTTGTTCTTGTGCTTATAATGCACTTAACAATTCTGCCAAACTGATTTTTGCCAAATATTTTGAGTTTTCAAGTGATGAAATTATAGTCTCAAATCTTCTGAGATAGTTACTAGAAAATTTTAAATTCTTCTAGAATCATCAAAGTTATAACCAAGAAATCTTACGTTATTGGCAATGGCAATGAGCTTGTTAGAGTAATCCTTAATTGTTTCTGACTCCTTCATTTTTTGTATCTCAAATTCTCTGATCAAGTTGAGTACTTGCATTCCTTTGATTCTTTCGTTCCCCGCATATTCCTCCTTTAAGAAATCCCAAATTTCTTTGTTCATCTTGAGTGTCATGATTCTGGAAAAAATTATTGGTGTGGCTGCTGAAAACAGGCAAGTTTTTACTTTAGACTTCTTTTGTTTCTTTTCTTTGTGGATTTTGATTTGAGTCACCATTGGATTTACGGGCAAGTTCGGAACATTGTAGTCTTCATCTATAGCTTTCCACAAGTCATTCACTTCAAAGAAGGCCTCCAGTCAAACACAACTTAGATAATTTCTACCATCAAACACTGGCAGAGTAATGGCAATGAACGATGATTCTGAATCCATTAATATGTGGTTTTTGATTTGTAATGTGGGAAGGCATAGAATGAGTTATGAGTTATATGTTTGTAGGTTTAGAGATCCTTTAAAATCAAGAGAGCTTTGATACCACTGTTGGTTTTTTTAGGAAGAAATATGTATAGAGGAGACTTTATATATTTATTGAGCAGAAGCTTGTCAATTTATACAATCTTTCTCTAACCAAAATTTAAAAATCGGATAATATCTAAACTAAAACAGCATAAAATCTACTAATAACTAAAAATCTTAACTTTTAGCTTAAAGAAATTATTATGATTATAACTTTGACAGTTTCAAAGTCACATGTTCAACAAAACTCAGGTACTATTTTTCTTCTTTCTCGAGGCTCATCTTATTCTCAATTCAATAACATTGATAAGCCTTTTTTGACATTTGGATTTTTATTAGATAAACCAAAATCTTTTTCTCAGGCTGTCAAGGAGAATCACTAGAGATATGCTATGTGATAGAAGAATACAAGAAATGTAATAGAAAAGGCTCAAAACTTTATTGAAATGGAATTGCCTTTTTATAGGTTGTTAGTAAAAGTTTGTTATAACAAAAAAAGGAATTTGACAAACAAACTTGTTCTACGGTTAAGAGACTGAGAACAAAAGAAGGCCAAAGAGAAATAAACAAAGGATTTCTCCTAACCTTGAGGATGGAAATATCTAGAAACGAACCTAAAGAAAAGCCCAAAGCTCAAAAGAAACAAAACAAAGAAAAAAAGGAAGAGCCTGATCTTATTAGTCTTTCAACTAGGGTTTTCTCAGTCTCTTCTTCTGTGAGGTTTAGTAGCTTCTCGTGACACGCCACCACAAGTTGGGTAGTGGATGTCATGAATCCCTCCCAGCTTGAGCATCAAGGTTTAAAAGGATGATCGAGGGAGCGCCTTGGTGAAGATATCTGCAAGTTAGGAGCTTAACGAAATCAACAGGAGGTGAACAATGCCCTTTTATATTTTTTCATGAACAAATGGAAGTTGATTTTGATATGTTTTGTTTGTTCGTGAAAAATGGGATTTTCAACTATATGTATGGTCGATTTATCATCACAGTAAAGATATTTCAGTTGTGGGTGTTTAGAGCAGAGACCCTTGAGGAGATACAGGATCCAATGTAGTTTGCATAAAGTAGTGGCGAGGGCTCGGTATTGGGCTTTAGAAGAGCTCTTGGAGATGGTGGCCTGCGTCTTGGATTTCCAAGAGATCAAGGAAGAGCCAAGAAAAATGCAATAACCGATGATGGACTTGCAGGAATTTGGACAAATACCCTAGTTGGAATCTGAGAAGGTAAAGTGTGTATTTGCGTTGATTAAGGTTAATGTCAGAGGACGATCGTGCCAACTCTAGCCTTAAGAAATATTTTTCTAGTTTGAGGTCTTTTAGTTTGAAGATGTCGTTGAGAAACTATTGAGCAGACTGTATAAGCTTAAGTGTGTTACTGGCAAGTGGCAAATCATTCACGTAGACCAATAAGATGATGAAGTTTCCATTCGAGGATTTTTTGAACATGGAGTGGTCAGAATGGGATTGTAAGAAGCCATCAGACAGGAGGGTGGTGGTCTCAGTTTACGGTGCCATTGGTGATTGGCTTGCTTTAGCCCGTACATGCTCTTTCGGAGATGACATACCAAGTTAGGATGTGGAAGAGGAAGGTCAGGTGGTGGCTTCATATAAACTTCCTCATGTAAGTCTCCATGTAAGAAAGCGTTATTCACATCTAGTTGGTGTAAAAACCAGTTCTTTTGTGTTACTAATGCTAATAGAATTGTGATTATTGTTATCTTTACCATAGGGGAAAAAGTTTCTGTATAGTCCAAGTCTTCTTGCTGGGTAAAACCTTTAGCTATCGTCGGCTTTTGCAGCATTGGAGGCTCCCATCTGTATTGAATTTGTACCTAAATACCCATTTGCAATCAATTAAATCCTTTCCTAGAGGTGAGAATTCAAGATCCCAAGTTTTATTAGCTTGCAGAGCTTTCAATTTAGTTTCCATGGCATCTCTTCATTCTTTGTGTTAAACTGCTTGTTTGTAAGTGTGAGGTTCTTTTAGGGAGCTAAAATTAGTTGACAAAACATAATGCTATGGGGATAGGTAGTCATAGGAGATGATAGAATATAGAGTGTAATGAGAGGTGTGTGGGATTGTAGGGCAGTCATAGTCAGCTAGATGGGATGAGGGTCTAGACTGCCTTGTGGAGTGACAAACAGGAGGATTTTATGGTGGTGTAGGGGATGAGGAAGAAGACGGAAAAATTTCAGTAGGTAAAGGTGGAAGATTTAGGAGGGACAAAGGTAAAGAATCTTCTGATGATGAACTATTATGGGTAGGCAATATAAGAGAAGGTGTCGGATTGACAGCTGTGCTTAGGAATGGAAACTTGTCTTTATAGAGCAGTAATTCTTTGGTCAGAATATACTGATTGGAGTTGATATCAAACACCTTATTCCTTTAGTGTCTATAGAGAAACCAACAAAAACACTCTAGCCTTGGTATCAAATTTGCCTCTATTTGCTTCTTTAGTGGAAGCAAAACAAAGACAATCAAATACTTTTAGGGGAGTTAAATATGACATAAAAGGGTGATTCTTGAGATAAAAGAGAAGAGTGAATACAATTTATTAGATATACTAAATGTAGGGCATAATTTGCCTAAAACTTTGTAGGCAGGTGGGCTTGCATTTTTATGGCTCTTACAACAAAAAGAATGTGTTGATGCTTTCTTTCAACTCTTCCATTCTGTTGGGGAGTTTCAACGCATGTGGTTTCATGTAAGATCCCCTGTTCTTCGTAAAAGGTTAGCTTTGAAACTTCAACACCATTATCACTGTTAATTCTCTTTACCTTTTTATAAAATTGTCTTTCAACATAACAACAAAAAGGTTTGATTAGTTCCCTGGTTTCTAATTTCTGTTTCATCAAATATATCTAAGTTATTCTTCTATGATCATCCACAATAGTTAAGAAAAAATTGTGCCATAGATGGTGTGTGGTAAGGATCACAGATGTCATCATATATAAGATCAAAGCAAGAGTTTACAATAAAAATACTAAAATGAAATGGTAATTTTTTTTGTTTTGAGAAATGACAAATATCACATTGTTCTGTAAATAGAAAGGTAATTGATGGATCTACTCTAGACAAGGTTTGTAACCTTTGATTAGAAATATGTCCCAGACTTTTGTGCTATATATTGTCTTGTGTGAGGAAACATAGCAAAGAAGAGGGCACTGGACCTAAGTTGATGGAGAGAGGTAATACTGATCGTGGGCTTGTTTAGCAAAACCAATCATCCTCATGGATTTGGTGTCTTGAATTTGATATGAATAAGACGAAAAAATTAGTTGACAAGGATAAGAACTAGTGAGCTTGCTGATTGAAATTAAGTTAAAAGAGAAAACAAGCACAAAAAGCACATTGGTAAGGGTGAGTGAAGAGATGTTAACTGCTTCAATGTGTGTTACTGAAACAAAATTGCCATTTGGCAGTTTGACATTCAATGAATCCACTATTTTGTAGGTTGTAAAGAAATCCAAGGAGCAGAAAATGTGGTCTATTGCTCTAGAATTGAGTAACCATACAGATGACCATAAGCAGAAAGAGAAATAGGTTTGAGTGTACCTTTATGATCAGCAGTAGCTATGTTCACCTGAGGTGTATTGACAGTTTTTCCTTTTAAGTCTTCTTCCTTGTACAAAATTTGCATCAACTGTGTGACCTGTTGTTGAGTGAGATTGTCATTTGTAAGTTCTTGGGTCAATTCCCTGACAAGTGAGAGGGATTCCATGTCTAAAGCAGAGTTGTCTAGGTGAGTTTCAATCCAATTGACTGTTTCAAACTTGATCTGATTGTTGTCTTTGGCTGAATAAAAGGGTCTTGCATTGGATGACAAATTAGGGGGATAACCATGCTTCTTATAACATTTAGCTTCAAGGTGCCCAGTATTCCCACAAAAAGTGCAAATGAGTTTTTTTTTTATAATTTTGATAGTAAACTCTTTTGGAATCTTTTTTGCTATAAAAGACTTGTGGTTCTATAATTGGGGAGGATGAAGAGTGATATGTTGAGTTGTTTATTTGTCTTTCTTATTATGAGACCATTGCAAAGGTTTTTTTTTTTATGTCTGGCAAAGGGTCCATGAGTATTATGTGGGATTTTACCCTAAAACAAGACTCATTTAAGCCTCTTAAAAATTTGATAACGGAATCTCCTTCTTAGTAGGTTTTAATGATAATCAAGGCATCATAGTTGCATTGTGGTTCACATTTACATTTAGGTATTGGTCTAAGATTAAAAAACTCATCCCATAACATTTTAAGGTGAGTATAATAATCAGATACTGAGGGTGTACCTAGTCTGAAACTAAATATTTCTTCTTGTAGATTAGATATTCTAAATGAATCAGTCTGCAAAAATCTTTCTTCTAAATCTTTCCATACTTCAACTGCTGTATCAAACAATATGACATTTTGAGTTATAGAATCTTATATTGATTGCAACAACCATGACAGTACCATTGTATTGCATCTTTCCTAATATATGAATGATAGATCTTCTTTGTGTGGCATCATAATAGTTCCATCAATGAACTTGAGTTTGTTTTTTTTTATAGCAAAGCCATCCGAATGGATCTTTCCCAGGAATGGTAATTGGCACTAGTTAAAAAGGAGGACACAAGGACTAGAGAAGGATTCTTGTTGGGATGAAGGTAGTATGGACTAGCAAGGTGGTCTTCTGGTCTAATTGTATTTTGATTATATGATTGATTTTTGCCACTAGCTATATTGGCATATGAGGGGCTTGGAACACCTGACATGATGAAAGGGAAGGAATCGAAAATGAAGATGAAGAAGAAAGGCAATCAAATCAAGCTGAAGATAATCAAAGAAAGGAGGGGACAAAGCCAAGAAAAACACATAGCTTTTCGCTTTGATACCATGATAGAAGAATACAAGAAATGTAATAAAAAAGTCCCAAAATTTTATTAAAACATAATTGCCTTTTTATAGGCTGTTAGTATAAGTTTGTTATAACAAAAAAAGGAATCTAACAAACAAACTTATCATACGGTTAATAGACTGAGAGTAAAAAAAGGCCAAAGAGAAATAAACATAGGGGCTTAAGCTTGAAGATTGAAACATCTATAAATGGACCTAAAAAAGAGCCCACAGCCTAAAAGAAACAAAACAAAGAAAAAAAGGAAGAGCCTGGTCTTGTTAGTCTCTCAACTAAGGTTTGCTCAGTCTCTTCTTCTGTTAGGTTTGGCAGCTTCTCATGATATTATGCAACAAGAAATTAAAGTAACAGAAGAGAATCGAACATGGACCTTAAGCTTGCAACCTCATTGAGTAACTAATAATGAAGGAATTGAAATAAAAATGGAAATAACAATAAAAATCGAATATCAAAATAAAAATAAAATTATTGATTATGCATGTTTGGTATATAATCACTAAGAACAAAACTAAACAAGTAAATATTTATATATTTGGTATCAATTACTAGGAATGTTAATGAGATATTTTTTTCTCATATTTCGTTATTATATAATTTATATTGTAAATAATTATTCATAATATTTCTATTTTCTAAGTAATTAATCAAAATTATTTTTGATGATATATAAAATTATTAATTTTAAATAATTGTGAATAATTTTTATGGCACGAATAAAATTAGAGGAACTACAAAAAATTCTTTTACTTAGATAGTATCAGTAAAATAAAATAAGATAATTATTAATGAGATTAAATATAAAAGACTATAATACGTGATTTTGATAATAATATTGTATTAAGAATCAATATCCTTATTCTTTATAATATTTTGATAATATCTTAATAATATTCTCCTTGCTTATTTTTTATTCCTGATATTTGATTCCAATTTATGCTCATACCCTCTTAAAAATAAAGGTCCATGATTGTTTATAATTCATTCTATTTATTATTCCCTATTTTATCCATTACTAGTATCCAAACAAGTAAAAGTTAGGAACAAAGATTGCATCCTCATTCTCACTTTTTTATTACTGGTTACCAAACAAGATCTTAAATTCTCTACGACTTGGCAAACATGTCATTGTCTCCAAGTGGTTATACAAAATTAAGTATAAATGTGATGACACCATTGAGCATTTCAAGGAACATTTAGTTGGTAAAGGTTGTACACAAGCTAAAGGCCTTGATTACCTTGATACTTTTGGCCCAAGTTGCAAAGCACACAACTCTACATTATTTATTAGTTGTAGATGCAGTAAAACACTAGTAATTACATTAGTTGGACATAAACAACATCTTTTTACATAGAGATCTACATGAAGACATGAAAAATACCATGAAGATTTGTGAAATTAGGTGATAATAGAGTTTGTTGACTTCAAAAGTCTCTCTAAGGCTTAAATAAACCTCCAAAAATGGGTTCCAAAACCTCTCTAGTTATCTACAACATATTAGCTTCAACCAACCTACTGGAGATATCTCCTTTTTTTGCATATGTCCAAGGCACACACTTTTGTTCGATTTTGGGAACAAGAGAGGGAAGAGAACGATTTGTACAAAAAGAGCTTTACTGTTTTGACTTGCAATATGTTTATAATGTTTTTCTTCTTACTTCAGAGGCTTACATTTCAGGCTTATTTATAGTCTTAGGAAGATGGTGGTGACTTTTAAAATATTTTAAATATTTTGCTAGTATACATTTTACTTTCTAGTTTATATCATTTTGGACCTAAATTCATATAAGATATTTCTTTATAATTAATTGCACACACTTTCCTATTATTAGATTAATTTTATACACATTTTTCTATTCTTTCTAGATTAATTTTCTTCACAATTCTTTAGATTGCTAGATTAATTTTTAGCACTCCCCCTTAATCTAGAAAAGTCTAGCACTCCGTGAATATCTCTCAATTTAATGAATTTTTATGTTAAGACTAGCTTGGTGAATATATTTGCTAATTGGTAATTGGTCCTACAAAATTCCATCTTGATGTCTCCTTGATCTATGATCTCTCTAATGAAGTGGTGCCTTATCTTAATGTGCTTTGTTCACCCATGAAATAATGAATTTTTTGTCATTGCAATGGTTGAAATATTGTCATAATGAAACACCGTTGGATCATCCATATCTTGTTGTAGATCTTCCAAAACTCTTATGAGCCATACAGCTTCACATACAACACTTGTTGTAGCTATGTATCTTGCTTCAGCTAGAGATAATGCAACAATCTTTTATTTCTTTGATGCCCACGATATTGCTTTAATGCCAAGCAAGACTACACACCCACTTGTGCTTTTTCTATTGTCTATGCTTGCAGCTTAATTGTTATCTGTATAGCTTGTAAAATTATTATTTCTTTCTTTCTTATATAGGATACTAAATTTCTTTATACATCTGACATATCTTAATATCCTTTTGGCTTCCATAAAATGTGCTTTTTAGGATCACTCATGAATTTAGACACAATGCTTATTGCATGCACAATATCTAGCTTTATGTTTTTCAAATAAAATAGTGAACCAATTAGGCTTTTGTATGTTGTTAAATCCGCTTTATCTTGATTGTCATTTTTAGAAAAATTCTCATTTATTTTCATTAGTGTGGCAAGGGGCTTACAGTTTTTTATGCCAAATTTCTTTAGTAGGTTATATGTGTACTTTTCTTTTGAGATAAATATTCATCTAAGCTCCTGTTTGAATTGTATGCTAAGGAAGAATCTTATGAGTCCA
Source organism: Erythroxylum plowmanianum (assembly GCA_025531925.1). NCBI lineage: Eukaryota > Viridiplantae > Streptophyta > Magnoliopsida > Malpighiales > Erythroxylaceae > Erythroxylum > Erythroxylum plowmanianum. The sequence continues at coordinate 45,220,992 of JANVCQ010000005.1, read as the reverse complement.
AGATTAATTATTTCATACTCTTACATCATGGCTATAACATCCCGTTATCCCATGTTAAGGGTGAGAACCCTAGAATAATATACATAAAGGATTATTGAGAAGTTAAAAAGTGCATTTCATGCTCATGTATATTGTAACACACACACACACATGTGAATATTAATTATTGCATATATTAAAATGATTGAACCGACATTCATTGACATTTTTCTAGTATAATTGATTTATAAATGTGATTATGATGTGAACAATGAGTATATGTATTGAAAATTGTGTTGGTGATAATAATTGTTAATTTAGAATTTTTGATGAAATTTAGGAAATTTCTAAAATTTTGTGTATTTTTGGACTAGGAAAAATACCAAGTGGCAAGACAATTGATAAATGGTCATAGAAATAAGAGTCAAATGGTAGTGGAAATGTTTATAAATGACTTCGGGATTTATTAACAAGTGTTATTAAAAACTTGGAGACAATTGAAGTAAAAATTAGAGTTGATTGAATTAGTTAAATAAGAGAACCTAGTTTAAACCTATAGACATTGGACATGTGGCAAGTGACAAGTGTCACTTTTTAAGCCATATTTTTATCCCATGGTTCTCTTGATTCTTGGAAGAGCATTAAATTGTCTTGAACCTTGCTTTCTTCTTCTTCGTGGCTTTCTTCTTCACCTTCTTCATGAATTTTCTCACAATCTCCATCCAAGTTGAACCTAGCTCTCTCATCTTTCACTTGCTACTCTCACCTTGTTGTCTTCTTCATTTGTCACAAGAAAACTTAATCTACCCATCTCCATGTTAATGATCGTGTGAGCCATGGAAAGCTAGGGTTCACGTGATCTTGAATAGTTTGAAGAATCCTGGAACTTAATCAAGTAAGTAACATGTTAATTCTCATGAGTTGTATGAATATGAAACAAATATGGTGATTGATTGATATTAAATGATCAGGAGAATAGTGGTCATCATACATTTGCATCGTGGATGAAGAATGAGAATATTGGCGTCTTGTTTTCGTGTTTATGATGATTAATATTTCATGAGTTGTTGTCGAAATGAGTTTGAAATAGAAAGATCATTGATAATGGTGTAGGAAAAAGGTGCAGATATTTAGTGACAAAAATATACGTATATAGATGTTCTGTTTTTGGTGTTAAAGATGTTTTTGAGATAGGTTGGATACGAAAATGATGTTTTAATGAGAATTGAAAGTTGATGAGTATAGAGATAAGTTTATGACTTAATTTTATGTATAGAATGAGTGCAGAAATGTGAATGAAAGAATGATATAAATATGTTTTGTAGAGAATATGAAATGAAGTTTGAATAATTGATCATTAGGTATTACACGATTATGCATGAGCACGGTCGTGACAGAGAGGAAACATCAGGAAGAGTGCACGATCGTGCTTGACAGAGAGGAAGCACTAGGAGGATTGGACTATCATGCACAAGCATGATTGTGATAGAAAGGAAGTATCGAGGAGTTACCGGGAGTTGCACAATCATGATTGTGACAAAGAGAAATCAACAGGAGATGCACGACCGTGCACAAGCACGATCATGAAAGTGAAGGTGCAATGCTTTTTGACAGTTTTAAACACCCTTTACTCTTTTGACTATAACTTCTTCTCTAGACCTCCGATTGACTTGAAATTTGAATCACAAACTCCTCACACATTTTCCTTCCTCTCCACCAAATTTTATTGCCATCTGAATTCACTAGGAAAGGATTGATAGTTTATTGATTGATGATTTTATAATAATCAAGTGTATTTGAGCTGTGAACCTTAGTGCGCGATTGAATGATGAACTTAGAATAAATTTGTTTCATTGAGGTGTAAACCTAAGTTCAAATTAGACATATATGAGTTTTGAAGTATGAATGAGCATGAGATGAAATAAATGAAATATACCCGGGATTGTCATTGAACATGTGTGTTGCATGATATAGAAGATCAATTAGAGCAACATCATCTAGACGTTGCCAGGACTTCGAGACAATAACTATCCGAAGCAAACTATGAGTAACCTAGATGGTCTCACTTGATTAATTGTTTATTTTAAATTCTGTATTGAATTATTATATGAATGTGATTGTGTTGACTCCAGATATTGACTGTCTGAGACGTTTGATGTATGTATAACATATTGGAAGTGCTTATTGAATGTTAATTTGACAAAATAAGTGATAGCATTATTGTTGAATGTCAGACCAAAGTCCAATGATAAACTTGAATATGAATGTGAATGTGAAACTGAAATCAAGTGACTGATTGAAAATATGTGAATGTGATGCATTTCATTACATGAATGCATGAGAACATAAAGGCTATTATGATTGAAGTAGCCATTGAAAAAGAGCTTAAAGCTCATAATATATTAAGAGCCTTTGGCTCAGTTGTTAATGTACTCAGTATCCACTAAAGGATATGGAACAATATCTAAATCAAGTCCGATCTCTACGAGGGATATAGGTTAGTAAAAAGACACTCGGTCACAACAATGTAATAAATGAAAGTAAGTCTTATGAGCATTGCATATAAAATTGATATGTATATTTCAAATGATCAAAATGAACTATTTGATTGCTCTGAATGTGAGATGTGAAATAAGTGATCAAAATGATATGTGATGATATATGATTATTAATGAAATGATGTGAATTATGTGATTACATGAACTGTATATGTTATGTTATGAGTGAGCCACCGATGATGGGTAGCTCACTAAGTTCGCAAAACTCATCAAAATTGCAATGTTGACATTTCAAGTTCAAGAGAGGATACTAGTGACAGAGAGACTTTAGAAGACAGGCTACTAGTAGGCAACCACCATAGATGCCTAATTGTGAGCACTGTGGAAAAAGGCATGGTGGTGACTGTTAGACATTATCAGGATCTTGTTTCAATTGTGGCTCTCTTGAGCCCCGAATCAGAGATTGTCCTATCGTTGTTGTTGGACCCCGATCTTTTAGTAGAATTTAGAAATATTAAATAAAATTCAATGAGTATTTTTGTATATGTATTGTGTTATAGAAGAAATGGTGCCTTAAG
>JANVCQ010000005.1:45186789-45197305 GCA_025531925.1 Erythroxylum plowmanianum | reverse complement strand
TATTAAATATCCAATCCAAATTTTCTATTGGAGGTTTCCCTTAATTTTGTGGTCATTCTATGGTCGGTTTTGGGTCCGCGATGCTTTATAGGTCCGAATGTTGGGCCTCGGAGACGAGGTCCAACATAAACCATAAAAAAATACTCTCTAAATCTTCTTGAAGAAACATGTCACCTGGATGCACAACCGTGTAGCTTTCCTATAGAACAGTGACATGACTTAACAGTTGGAGTGGGTAAACCAGTTAATGATGCATGGAAATATCGTTGTCTTATTGGAAGATTACTTTATTTGACAATTACTTAACCTGACATTAGTTATCTAAGTGCAAGATCCATGAGTACCGCACTTAGATATAGCTTATTGAATCTTTCGTTATCTTAAGAGAGCACCAAGTTAAGGAACCTTTTTATCTTTTGCTGGTCGATTACAGTTGATTGATTATTATGACTCGGATTGCATAAGTTGTCCAAAAATAAAGCGCTCCACTATTAAGTATGTTATCTCTCTCATAAATAGCAAATTATGCAAGACTTTGTTATTTAATGCAATGAGTTCCTTGTCAAGATTGCTCTAATCACTCGTATCATTTGGTATCTTAGTCTCTATTTTATGTACAACTATAATTTTTATAAGGAAATAATGATCCCAACCCCTTTAGCTATCATTTAATATATTATTTAATTATTTCCTGTTTATGTTTTTTCTACAATACTATCATTTAATATATTACTTAATTATTTAAAATTTAATAAAATTATAAATAGCTTAATTCAACATTATATGTTTAATAAATTAAAATTAATTATCAACAAAAATTATGAATAATTTAATTTTATAATTTAATTATATGTAATTAAATTTTAATAATTATTAATAAATATAATAAAATTTAAAATATTTAAATCAAATTTGATTTAATAATTAAAATATATTTCAAATAAATATTAATTTTTAAATAAAAATTTAATTTTAAATTATTTATTTATTAAAATAACATAATATTAAAATAAATATTATATAAGAGATTAAATAAATTTATTTAATTAAAAATAATTTTTCTTTAAATTTTATCTAATAAGTAATTATTATTAATGATAAAAATATAACTACATTAATATTAACAACTAAACATGTAAAAAAATAAAAACTAAAAAGTGAAAATAAAAACTAAAAAAACAGAAAAATAAAAATAGAACCAAAACGGCTGCTTAGTTTTCTCCTTTTCTGCTCATTTATCTTTGAGGACAAACAATTGCGATTGCTTCGGAAATTATACATAGATATGTTTGTGACACGATCAACTGATACCATAAACAGCAGCATTGAAGGTAGAATCACAGCACAGCATTTATTTCCTTTGTTTAGGAACTATATCTGACTTGTATAATGACACACCATTCTCAGCAACTACTGTTGTGATTGGCATTTATACATTTAGCATCGTTGTACAGGACAAAGATGCAGTCTATAGTGTTACACAAGATGGAAAAATTTTGTGGTAATGAATTTCAGTGAGAGCAAAAACGAGAATAATGAAACAATCCATTCCCCTTGCTTTTTATGGGGATGAACAGTATAAGTTCAAAGAAAGACACAATGGTGCTTCTTTTCCTATTCGGGTTTGGAGGGAGTGGGGATCGTTGAAACAACGTCATTTACAGAAAACTGTTAACAATATACAGTTAGAGCTGTACTCACTGCAGGTGTAGGTGTAGCCATATATGGTGCTTCCTTCCCAGTATCCCGAGGATAAGTTCCAGGATTATAAAGTCATCCATCTTTCAGAATGTGCTCCAAACAATTTGCAACCTCTGACATGGTTGGACGTTCACTAGGATTTTCCCTGACAGTCAACTCTGCGATATCAGCAAGCTTAAGTAGAGGCTCAACATTCCTTGGAAGAGCAATGTACCTATCAAGTATTGCAGCTGCTTTTCCGTGTTTTATAAGGGGCACTGCCCATTCAATTATATTTGGAGGATTGGAATCTCTATCATAAGCTTTTCTTCCACTAAGAATCTCTAACAGTACAGTTCCAAAGCTGTGAACATCACTTTTCATGTCTCCAGTATCATTTGCAGTAAGAAGTCCAAAATCTGCTACTCGTGCTCCCCACTCAGAATCCAGTAGAATGTTTGAACTCTTGATGTCTCGATGGACAATTGGAGGCTGAGCTTCCATGTGCAGGTATTCTAGTCCCTTTGCTGCCTGCATTGCAATCTTCAGCCTGAGTCGCCAATCCAAAGGTGAAAGCCCACCGTGAAGATGGTCGTGGAGTGTGCCATGGGGCATATATTCATAAACAAGCAACCTCTCTCCCATCTCTGAGCAGTAACCTAACAAATTCACTATATTGCAATGCCGAGCACTGCATAGGATTTCCAACTCTTTCTCAAAATCCCGGCTAGTAGTGTGGATTATTGTGGCAGCATTAGCCCTTTTAACTGCAACTTGTATTCCATCAGGCAGAACAGCTTTGTAAACAAAACCATAACTTCCCCGGCCAAGCTCATTAAACTCTTTGAAACCATTTGTGGCATCTTTCAGCTCTGATAGTCGGAAAACTTGAGCTGGTCCAGGACAAGTAGCCTTGGTTGGAGAAAGGTAGGAATCAGAAGCAATGTCAGTTTCCAATTCTGGCTTGCCTATGCAAGACTTTGATCCTTCTTCTTTTTTCCAGACAATCATACATGGAATGAATAAGCAGCTAAATAAAATCAACAGAAAACCAAGTCCGGAGCAGCTGACTATGATTAGTAATTTTCGCATGTGATGCCATTGCTTCTGGGTTGATGGATGCATCCCGCACACCGTCCAACAAGTACTATTCTGGCAAAGAGAGCAAGCTGTGCATACTCTACCAGTATTCTCAGTACAGGGACTAGACAAGAAAAAACCTTCAGAGCAATTTGACCCACATGATAAGCAAATCTTTAAATCCTTCCTAAAGCACAAGTTCATCAGATCCGGCTCATTCAGAACACTCGCATTGAAAACAAACTCCCCAAAATTACAAGAACCAGGACTACACACTCCTGGACTACACAACTCCAATGGAGGATCATATTCTGGTGGGGAGGTCCCATTAACAAACCAACAATCCAGAACCAGATCACCTTCCCTTATCCCACATGTCGTGAAATCGGACGAAGCAATTGCCATATACCCAGAATCACCATTTGGAATTGATGATGAATTTATACTTCCCCAACACTCTACCGCATGATTATCTTCCCTGATTCCACAAAAATGATTAGCACCAGCTGTTAAAGACACAAACTTGGTCCCAATTGGAGGGTGAGAAAATGAGTGATTACCACTTCCCCAGCATTCAGTCTCCTTAGAATCCTCCAATATCCCACAAACAGAAGTCCTACCTGAAGCTAAAGCCTCGTAATTCTTAGACACGCTTGAGACTCCCAAACTAGCTGACCCTGGTCCCCAACAAGCAATTCCTCCTTCTCTAACCCCACCACAACTAAACCCTTCTCCAGAAACAACTTGATCAAATACAAGGTTACTAACAGACTGATCATAGAAGTCACTACTCTCTGTAGAAGTCAAACTATCATTAGAACCCTTAACAATACCCCAACAGTCAGTAGTACCCGAGTGGTGATCAGAATAGTACGATCCCCTAATAGCACAAACGTGATTCTTCCCTGCTGCTATATACGAGTAAGCAGTGGCTTGATAAATCACAGGAACGAGATTTAAACCAGAGTAAATCGAGCTCCAACAGAACGCTCGCGAATTGTTCGCTAAAATACCGCACAGAAACCCTTCTCCTCCGGATAGAGCCGCCATAGCACCTATGTTGCTAAAGTAACCAGACCGACCGGAAGATGCAGAGTCCACCGCCGCCGACGACTCCGGCAACGTGGTGTTCTTCGTCCAACATATAACGTCTTGATTCCCACTTGCGTCAATGGCGCAGAAAAAGCCCTTTTCACCAAATGCTGCAGATATTGTCCCCATAGATCCAAACCCATTTGCACCGATACAACAAAGAATGAAAAGAAACAATCTTGTCAGGAAAAACCGCATCATTTAGATGTGCAGCAATGTACTGATTTTTTATCACACCGGCAACTTCATAAAAGGCCTATCACAGAGATTATTATTGGTTGCTGACTGAGCAGGGTAAAAGGTGTATAACTTACTAAGAAGATGTTGTGAGGTTGTGTAGCTGACGATGGCAGAACATGGCAGTCGCCATTTTTACAGTTAACCGTTACAGGCATGAAAAATCTTTAAAAAACTGTTATCTAAGTTTTACCGCGAGTGAAGTTAAGTGTCTGTTGTCCTTTTGTGTCCCTTCACAAGTTATAGAATCTATGAGTACAGGGTTTTTAGTATTTCAGGCAACTCTGTAAACAACAGTTCTGGTATTTGGTTAGTTTTCCATCACCAAACAGAACATGAATCTACTTTTGTTTGAACGTTAACTGTTTTTTAATTATGATCTCTTCTTCTTTGATTAATGGTATACACCTTTTACATGAGTGAAAAAAGTAAAAACTCTAGACCTGATTAATTACGAGGGCATGTTTCTGTGGGAGAAGCCCCGCAAAATGTTTTGTACAGAGGCACGTGAGGGGCTTGGTCAGCTGTCTGCTTGTCTGATTCTTTAAAGGAACCAAAACTAGGAAGGACTAATGTACCCAGTTTTAGTCACTGCCACCGCAAATTCCTTCACACTATTGTCACTGTGTGATTGTCGAACAAAAAACTGCTCAAGTGGGTCATGTCCTAATCCTTACAAGTTTACAAATATCCTATCTTACAAGCCTGTTCTTACATAATCTTAATGGGACCCTTTCCTCGGTTCCTCAGGATCCTCCTGCATTTAGGGTCTTTAAACAGCCTAACGTGGTTAGGACTTGGGGTCCTACTGATCATTTGCAAATTGCAACTGACTTGCCGTCCTTTTACTTTTTATTGTTGTTAATATATGTCTTATTGATTGAGGATATCATGAGATAATCAATTTGGTAAAATAAAAATAGACAATCACTTTATTTTTAAATAAAAAGAAGAAGACACTTTGCATAAAGAATTTCACATAAGCAGATTGAATAATGATATGATGATCAGTCGTAGTAGCAGGCTGACAAATAACACCGCGGTGCATTATAGGACTCGAGAAGAGATGATGGCTGATGAAGGAAGCTGATGGATGAGGATGGGGATGGAGATGGGGTCCCAGTGGTTAGGGTGGCACTGATTTAGCATGTGGTGTGTCGTGGAAGATGATAGAGACCTACGTAATTTACTTTGGATTTGCCTCTGTACCTACTTAATTCAGAACCAGAACATTTGTCTTCTTGCCCCTCTGCTCATTTTTCTTTCTCATTCGATGGCCTGTCCTGTGCTGTTATTGATCGGTGCTTAAAACACAGCAATACCCTTTAACAAATTATAAGTTTAAACACAAAATTTCAATTCCAATCACAATTCCATAAACAAAGAACAAATTTGGGAATTAATAGTCGTATAATGACCACACGACGCAAAGGGATGAAGTCAATTGACTCAATTCAATGAAAGCTAAGTGCACAACAGAATTTATTAACGTTTTGTTAAAACCACGATCCTTAGGTTTATACAGTTCATTGGTCGTAAGGGAATCAGATCCGGACAATTCTCGAGTTAGATAAAAACAAACCATTGAATTCAATGCTAGAATTCAATACTACCTCTTAGTGTAATAGTTCAGTTCGTTGTCTCTTTTATCTACCTAACTCTTATTGTACACAAAGTGCCAAGAGAACGGTCAAAACGCAAGAGTCCTGTTTTGTAGATTGGACGATACGATATTACTAGTCTGGTCATCTTTTTAATGGAATAATACCAGCAGACCAAGTGCTTACAAGTTTGGACACGAACTAGTAGGATGGGCATATCCTCTTCAGCCTTAATAAAGTAATTAGTAATGGTTTTACTCAATATATTTGAAGAAATACGTTTGTAATGAGTGTAATGAGTAAAGTACAATTCTCATTGATGAAACATAAAAGATATCAAAGACGTACGTATAGTCTTTATACATACATCGTAGATATATAGATAAGATGTACAAGATAGGATAAAATAAAAACTATCCATATAATATATAACACATAAAAATTTTCATATAATCCTAATTATATTTTTCTATATAACACGTAAAAAACCTTAGTTTCATCTACTTCATCAATCCCTCTCAAACTTATGAGTAGTTGTAATACGGAGCTTACATCAAAATATGTGAAAAGTAGACGAAACTAAGGTTTTTTAGTCATAAAATCAACAATTTGGTCTTAAGGAAAAATATATTTGATGAAGAGTCTTTTTAATGACCAAATCTCAAATAAAATCAATCTCAATGTCAATATGTTTTATGCCAACATGAGAAACTGCATCTATAATAAGAAAGATTGCATCAAATTATCACATAATTATAGAGTAAGTTTGATGTGAGACATATCTACCTCATTAAGAAGAGAGATGAGCCAACATATTTTAGCAATGACAAAAGCAATACTCTTGTTTTCGGCTTCATTACTAGACATGACAATAGTACATTATTCCTTGACATCCTAAGAAATAAGACTAAAATCAAGAAAGATACACTTAAGGGGACGCTTGGCTCATGGAAGGCAATGAGAATGGACATAAGAATGAGAATCAATATAGTGAAGAATGAGAATAGATATAATCATTATAATTATGATGGTTGGTTAAGATGAAGAAATGATTACCATTACCATTAATGGTGATTGGTTTGTTAAAAATATTGAGAAATAAAATTTTGTTTTATGTCAAATTTTAAATATATTTTAATTGATTATATTTAATTTATGTAATCTATTTATAATGACATAATGTTTAAAATCAAGTATATTGCGGTATGTCCTTTCCAATAGCTCTTGAAGAAAAAATACTATAGTATTTTTTTGCATCAACATATCATTAGTTACATAATATCCTCAAAATATAGTTTAATCATCTGCAATATTGTACAATTTATCGACATAACCATAATATCCACCATTTCATTGTTATAATAAAATCAAGTAACATATAGTTTAATACAATTTACATTCCTTTGATAATACAAATAATGTTATATTTTAAATAATTAATTAAAATTAATTACATTGTAATTAACTAATTAATTACATTACATTACATTTTAATATTTGAATTAATTAATTAGATTTAATTAATTAATTAGATTTTAATTAATTAATGAGATTTTATCTTAATTAAATAATTATATTATATATTTTATTAATTAATTATATTTTATATTTAAATTAATTATATTTAAATTAATTACATTTTAATTATATTTAATTAAAAATTAACAAATATTATTGTTTGCAGGAATCAAAATCATTCCTCCCACACTTGGAGAGTATGGACTATCCTAAAACTGGGATATGAAAAAACTATTCAATCAATCATAATAAATAATTAACCATTACTATTCATTCATTTCCTATTGATTTATTTTCATACCCTTAACCAAGCACCCCAACTAGAGATAGAAAGATAATCAGGAGGATAACTAGTCTAGTTAGTGTTCATGATAGGCCTGTATGGTAAGTAGGTGATCAAGGGAAGGAGTTGATCTAAGATACAGTGGAAATCTGTTTAACAATGGTCTGATGAATATTAGTAAGACAAAGCAAAAATTGGGAGACTTTATTTATTGCAACTTGGATGTGAGGGTGAGTAAAATAAACATATTAAGGGACACCTACAATGTTGTAATATTAAGTGGGTCAGCGAGAGGATGACCATAGTCTTCAGATAGAGGGAGTGTGGGGACAATTAGAATGTTAGGAGGTTTGGAATTGCCAAGGTATGTGCGATGAAGAAGGTCTCTAGTATATTGAGTTACGTAAGTAGAAAGATGTTGGGTATGGGTGTAACTTCGATGCCAAGAAAATAATGAACATGATCTAAGATTTTAATGGAGTAAATGATATTAAGGTCATTGATAAAAGAGGTAATGAAGGTGAATGAAGAACTTGTAATTGAGATATCTGTTGGTTTATGACATGCAGCCAATCGCTTTAGTTGTAGTTTAATGACAAATTATTTAAAGGCATTCTTTATCTTATACATGTTTAGATGTATATGATAAAGTCTATGGGATAATTGTATATTGCAAATGAAATTATAATGAGATTATAATTATAAAGTTCATATTGCATTTATGTATTATTCCTAAAATGGTCCTAGTAATTGTTCTATTAAGATTGGACATTAATAGAATATAAAAATGTTAGCTTACGTTTTGTTTTTTCCTATGAAGGAAATAGTCGATCTTATAGGCTAAAGTATAAAGATATTTAAACAAACGTATGGGTGCTTGCTAGAGAACAAGTTCACTAAACAGACCCGATATGAAAAATTCATTTAGAACATTACTTGTATGTCTATGGAATTCTCATTGTGATAATTGTATAAGTGATCATTTGACTTGAGGTCATCAAAGTTATCTTGTATGAGGATTGTTATGTTTTGACACTACTTAAGATTTATTTAATCAAAGGTCATTTAATCGGTAGTCATTGGATATAGCATGAACTATATAGGGATAGTTGAATGATCAAGATATGATTCATCACCCTAAAGTAATTAGGGAGAATGTTATGTTGTTCTCGCTTAGTATCAATTCAAGAAATCATTGGCTAAGGTGAAATGATACTTTGTAAATAGTTTACAATTGTCATTAACCGAATTGATAGCTAATAGCGGAGAACTAATATGATTAAACTCAAAAATAGAGTAGACATTAATTCTATGCTCTATGTCTAATCAAAACATTGTATGATGCAATGATTGAATTATACGAAATATTATGCACGAAAAGGTTAGTCAAAACTACTTTGATATTCCTAAATATTTGGATGGTCAGGATGCGTTGCTAGACGTCAATCTTGATCTATGATTATAAATTATTTAATTGGAGAATTAAAGATAAATTAAAAGGACTTTTAATTTACCTAATTTTAATTATGAATTAAAATTAGATTTTATAATTATTGCCAACATATTTGAAAACCTAATAGGTCTCACATATAGAATGGGTTAAAGAGAGCAAAGTTAATTTAATCAAGTTGAACTTGATTGTAAAGTTTGAGAAACTTTATGATTAAATATGAGATATTTAATAAATCAAGATCAGTATGAGATAGTAAATCTTATATGGGCATAATTGTTATTTAATTAGAATTATTTATAATTTATTTTAATTAAAATTAGAATTTAATTTCAATTAAATTACTAAAACGTCCTAAGCTTATTATAAATAAGCTTAAGTTCTATGGAGCTAGTACTTCTTGCTTAACCCTCTCTGTAAAAGTTACAGAGTTCTCTCAACTCATTCTGTGGATACCATTAGAGGTCGGATGCTTGTGTGGCTATGGTGGTTGACACATATCAGTTTCAGAAAATGTTCGATGGATACAACAAGACAAAGATCAAGCTTTAGAATAAGGTACAAATTAAATTTTCGCTTTATCATCATTTGTGTTAATCATTTTATAGAATTAAGTAGATTTTGATTTTTGAAAAATCAAAAGTCAAGAAAGTTTCATAATTGTTCTGCGGCGACCAGGATTAGATCTCAACCCGGTTTTCCAACGGTGTATCAAAGCAGGATTTTAATTCTGTAATTTGATTAAACGTTTGATTGTTATTAATCCAATTTTGGAAACGAAAAATCAGATCTGATCTGATACTTGAATAATATGGAAATCTATTCTGAAATACCCTCAAGAAAAATTGAATTAGATTCGATTGGGTATTAAGATACGTTTAGGATTAATCCTTCGTGAGAAACCCAAAATTGGTGTCTGCTATTTTTGTTCCTTTGTTGTATATTGGCTTGCGATGAGCGGGTTTTGAAAACACATAAGAATTCAACATTCTGGCTACCAAAGAAAAGATCCAAAATACAATTGTGATTTTTGTCTTATAGATTGTGCGTTGAATGGTGAAATAGCAACATCATCGGAATAAGATCCGCGATGATGCTGCCAGAGTTGCGGCTATGGCATTGACAGAGTCGAAGATGCGAGTAGTCGTGGACTGGAGCAAATGGGACTGGACGTAGATGTGAGAAGCAGTTAGGAGAAACGTGAATAGTGGTGTTAGAACCACCTTCTTTATTTGTCCCATCTATAAACAGTAAAAGTTGATGTCGTAGGCAAAATGAAGAAGAAGAAGGTTTTGTTTGTTTTTAATATTTTAAATACTTAATTCCAATTAAATGATTTTAATTGATGTTAAGTAAGTTTAAATTCTTAATAATTTTTTAAAAGGTGTTTTTTAATTGTTTGAAAATTGTTTTCAAGGGTTAATTTTATTAGGAATGTTTTAGAAGTTAATTTAACATAATTCCAAAATTAACATAATTATTTTTCTTAATTTGATTGTGATTCTTAATTAATTTTAGAAAAGTAGTTTCTAAAATTAGAATTAATTAGTTTCAATTAGATTGAAATTAATTAAT
>JANVCQ010000005.1:45158982-45186689 GCA_025531925.1 Erythroxylum plowmanianum | reverse complement strand
CTTGATTTATTAGAAAGGATATTATCTTGATTAAAATTTGAAAAGTGTTTTCATTTATTTATCAAGAAAAGGAACTTCCTTTAATATTTTAAAATGGTTTTCTAATTTATTAAAGAAAGGTTTTTTAATTAGTCAAGAAATAAATCTCTAAATAAATAAATATAATAACTTCCTTAATTAAATTTAAAAGTGTTTTATTTAATTTTAAAAGTAGTTTCTTTTAATATTAGAAAATAGTTTCCTAATTAAAGAAAAACAATTTCTAATTATATTAGAAATAATATTCTAATTGGATTAGAATGTGTTACTTATATAATTTTGAAAAAAAGTTTTTCTAAATTATAATAAGTAAGAAGTACAATTTATTGAAAGTTGTTTTCAATTAAATTTTATCAAAGGAGTCAAGATAATTAGAAATAGTTTTTAATTGGATTTGAAATTTGTTTTCAAATCAAATTAAATTTCTATTTGAAATAGGAATTTAATTTATTTAGGAATCAACAGTTTTAATCTAACTTAAGTTTTCCAAGGAGTTTGAAATGTTATTTTAGATTATGAAGATCAATAACTAGAACCATACGAAGCTTGATGTTTTATGCATATAATTTGATTATGAGTGCATAAGTTGCATACTTTATTTATATGGTTGATATATATATTGGATTCATGATAAATTGTATATTTAGATGTGTGATATTTTGCATGCAATTTGTATTTGATGAGACATATGAAATTAAAATTTCACATTAAAATATTAAGTACACGTTGAAAACGAGAATGTTGCCTTCCATTGTTATAAGAATAAATCAAAGTTCTGTTTATTGTAAGGCTTGTTGAGTAAACTCAAGGCCGCTTTAACCTGAATATGTTTAATCTTATGATAGTGGGTTCTACTTAACTAAATTTGTATGAGCAAACTTATGATCACATGAATTTAGAGGTAAGGTTAGGAACAATATATAAGATATATTTTGGCAAGGGTTGTCACCTAACGGATCTAGGAGTCACATGAGTTGTGATTGATAAAGTTGTTATCTACCTAATTTAAGTTTAGTTGGTTTATTGAGCAAACTTAAGGTCAACTATATTTGAATGGGATCCTAGCTTACTAGACATATTAGAGTAATCTTTCTGAATAGTAGTGAGGGCTATTATTTCGATTAAAATAGTGAGATTAACCAAATGCATGATTAAAGTCTTAATCTTGTTTGGTAGTCATGGCATATAATTGATTATTTGTTTTCTTACATTTATTTTGTTTTTAGTGGAATCTACCTTATTTAGTATAGTTGATACTAAGTTACTGAACCCAAGTTCTTGGACATAGGATATGTTTGAGAAGTGTTCTCAAAAGTTAGAAAAGAAAACTGTATGTTCATTATGCAATTTTGCTATAATCCCCATTGAGGATATGGCGACAAAGTTGTAGAGATATGTCAAAATCATATAGATGACAAAATATATTGACATTTTGAGTTGACTAATGTCTTGTAAACTTTGACGATGATATGTAAGATGTATGCTAACATCATGATAGCAAAATGCAAGGGGTTGCATGGAGTAGAGCTAAAAGGTATAGTACCTTGATGAAATTGTTTCACTTAATTTAACCTACTAAAAGTATAAACATGGGTGTCAATTAAAGGCTTTATTATAGTATGACAATAGTTTTCATAAGAAGAAAATGATTGCATTATTTTTCTTGTCCATATCTGATATGATAGAGATTATATGTATTTCTGATTCATGCTTATGAGCATTTGATACTGAATTTAGATTCAACATTATTGTAATGTTCAACGCATGGTTAGAAATAGATCGTTAAGTCAAAGTAGTTGATCCAAGTTTATGCAAATAGTTTGTATATGTATTGGATCAAAGGAGATTTATGCTTAACATAAATGGCAAGAATTAAAAAATTGTATAATCGAGACAATCCTTTTGTGTCATTTTGGTTAAATCAATAAAATGAGAATCATAAAGTTACATACTAGGATATATGTATCCTTTTGATTGTGAATCGTATGGAACTTATAAAACTTATATAATTGAAGAATAACCAAATCAATCTTTGGTGAAAGGATGATGATGTTATTGAATTGTTAAATCTTATACATGTGATGTATTGGATGGAATAACAATTCATAAAAGGATAATATTATATTTCATTATATTAGTAATGACTTTATATGATATAGTCATATGTATTAAATGAAATGTTGATTAATTTTGAAAAGTTCAAATTTTTTAAATCTAAGTAAAAATTAAGCATTGAGAATGTTGAAGCACTTTGATGAGATCATTGTGGTGAGTTTTAAATTTTCAGTTATCTATAGGGAATGAGTTTTTTAACAAATGCCTTCACAAATAAATTCACAAGAGTATGGATTTATGTAAGGAGTAAAATACAATATGAGATATTGTATAATGCAATATTATTTCTTCTATAGTAATGCTTGGTACAATGACTTACCTTCTATAGTTCCAATTAAATCAATTAGTAAGATTTTATATTAGATATAAAACGCTAAGTTTTTGAAATAGTTAAAGCTAATGATTTAATGATGTGATGCTTAGTTGAAGTATATATTATCCATTTAGTTTAGAACTAAATTAAGTAATAAAATTTTATGAGATATCCAATAGGTTAGACATAATCTTACAGATTTATTGAACAAATTGTTTGATTCAATGTATACTTATAGGAGAATAGTTCTCAAGATAAGTAGTGGGAGTAAGAAGGTATTTGAAAGGTTCAGATCTTATAACATTACATCTAATTGGAACTAATGCCTTTAATGATACATTTGAAGTATAGTTGAAAGGCTAAAAGACATTGAAAGATTCACTTTCACAATGAATTCAAAGAGTCTATTTTGAGAAGATTATGAATTTATCACGTCTACAAGAAGGTAAGTAAGAGTATAGTTTCCTCTTCAGCGGAACTATGTGGAGATATATTGCTCACAGAGAACAAAAGTTCTAACTTTCAATAGTTGAAAACATAATTGTCCAAGAACAACTCTTGTTGGATATGAAAAAAGTAACAACTTAATTCTGCGAATTAGATCTATGAAGATATATTGGACTTTATTAACTCTTTCTAAGTTCAAGTGCATAGATAATGTACTAAAAATGTTTAGTAGTTAAGATATCAGATACTTGTGAAATATTAAAGATATTCATTACTCTATTTATGAGTTGATATTTGAGTTCAAGATGATAAGGATATAACATTATAAGTAGATCCTTATTAAGGTTTATTTACTTAGAACAATATCATTTAGGATTGGAAAAGTTCCAATGTAGCAATTGGTTGCTAATTAAGCTATAATAAATTTTTTTGTTTAGTGGAAATGATTAATTGGATCAACAAGTTCTTTAGTGAATTTGATATAGTTTCTTTGCATTGTTCAAAACAGTAATGTGCTATAGAACATTAGACCAATTGGGCATGCATAAAGAGCTAATGTCTCATCAAAGATCCAAGAATGTGTTTAGCCAAATTTTCTTAATTATGATGATAATTAATGGAAGTTGTAAGATTTAATCAAGTGCTCACTATAGAGAATCTTGTAGAATGCTCTTATTAGACCTTTGCCCCAATAGTAGAATAATCGTCATATAGTGATATGGTATTAGATACTTAAACGATTGGCTTAGTGCAAGTAGGAGATTGTTGGTTTATGCCCTACAGCCAATCGTTTTGGTTATAGTTTAGTGACAAATTATTTAAAGACATTCTTTATCTTGTACATGTTTAGATGTATATGATAAAGTCCATGGGATAATTATACATTACAAATGAAATTATAATGAGATTATAATTATGAGGTTCATATTGCATTTATGTATTATTCCTAAAATGTTCCTTGACATTGTTCTATTAACATTGGACATTAATAGAATATAAAAAGGCTAACACATGTTTTGTTTTTCCTTATAAAGGAAGTAGACGATCTCATACGCTAAAGAATAAATATACTTAAATAAACGTATGAGTGCTTGCTAGAGAACATGTTCACTAAACAGATCCGATATGATAAATCCATTTGGAACATTACTTGTATGTCTATAGAATTCTCATTGTGATAATTGTATAAATGATCCTTTAACTTGAGGTCATCAGAGTTATCTTGTATGGGGATTGTTATATTTTGATACTACTTAAGATCTATTTAATCAAAGGTCATTTAATCGGTAGTCATTGGATGCAGCATGAGCTATATAGAGATAGTTGAATGATCAAGATAGGATTCATCACCCTAAAATAATTAGGGAGAATGTTCCATTGTTCTCGATTAGTATTAATCTAAGAAATCCTTGGCTAAGGTGAAATGATGCTTTGTAAATAATTTACAAATGTCATTAATTAAATTGATAGGTAATGGAGGAGAACCAATATGATTAGACTCAAAAATAAAGTAGACATTAATTTCATGCTCTATGTCTAATCAGAACATTGTATGATGAAAGGATTAAATTATACGAAAAAATTATACACAGAGAGGTTAGTCAAAACTACTTTGACATTCCTAAATATTTGGGTGGTCATGATGTGTTGCTAGACTCCAATCTTGATTTATGATTATAAATTATTTAATTAGAAAATTAAAGATAAATTAAAAGGAGTTTTAATTTACCTAATTTTAATTATGAATTAAAATTAAATTTTATAATCATCGCCAACATATTTGGGAACCTAGTGGGTCTCATATATAGAATGGGTTAAAAAGAGCAAAGTTAATTTAATCAAGTTGGACTTAGATTATAAAGTTTGAGAAACTTTATAATTAAATATGAGATATTTAATAAATCAATATCAATATGAGATATTAAATCTTATATGGGCATAATTGATATTTAATGAGAATTATTTGTAATTCTAATTAAAGTTTAATTGAAATTAGAATTTAATTTTAATTAAATTACTAAAATGTCCAAAGCTTATTATAAATAGGTTTAAGCTCTTTGGAGCTAGCACTTTTTGCTTAACCCTCTCTATAGGAGTTACAAAGTTCTCTCAACTCATTCTATAGATACCGTTAGAGATCAGACGCTTGTACGGCTACGATGGTTGAGACAGATCAGTTTTAGAAATAGTTTGAGAGATACAACAAGACAAAGATCAAGCTTCGAAATAAGATACGAATTAAATTTACGCTTTATTATGATTTATGTTAATCATTTTAAAGAGTTAAATAGATCTTGGTTTTTGAAAAATCAAAAGTCATGAAAAGTTTTGTGATTATTCCGCTGTAGTCAGGATCGGATCTCAACCCGATTTTCCAATAATATCAACCTCATAGACTAAAAGGAAAGTTTTTTTTTTGAAAAATTAACTAAAAAGAAGGTTGTATGAGATGAGATAGAGTTAATGGAATAAGAGGTATTGAAGTTTCTAACTCAAATGATGAAATTAAGTATGAAGACTCTATTTGATGGATTAAGTATCCTTTTCAAAATCTCTACTAATGCTGGAAGTACCTAAGCTTACATATGTTTTTGACAATATATTGAACTACAATTAAGACAATACTGTCTTTTAGGATTGGTCGTAGGGTGAGCTATGGCAAAAATATGCATCATCTTATCCGTTCTCTCTTTGTCAGAGACTGGTAAAGCTTGAAGTATTATGAGATAAGCAAAAGTTGGACTAAACGGAATAAGAAGTTATACATGGTAGAGGAGATGGATGAAGGGTGCAATGTGGTCAGACTATAAACATTTGTATTAAGTGAGTCACCCCACTAGCTAAATGCAACTATTTATTGTTTGAATTTAAGAGAATTGTGTATCGATACAAATTCAAATTTTTAATTAGGGTGAAGATTGAACAATTTTCATAGAATATGTTTATTAGGAGATAATGCAAGGATGTTGTGCTGGCATATGAAAATAAAGGTAGGCAACATTTATTAAGGTGATGAAATTAAATGTTAGTAGAACATAAGGTGTTAGTAGGGCATAGGGTTAGAATCAAATTTCTATAAGGCCTTTGATCATACTATTAAAAGTGAATCAAATTATGAATACCTATATAATATATTAGTATAAGCAAATAAAAATGTATAGGTGCAAATGCAATTGAGTCAAGGGATGTTAGCGATCATTTTGGCATCCTAAAACTCTTCCAAAAGGCGTTAGGTTGAAGGACCTAGTTGTCCTTAAGCCATATGATAGGCTAAGAATAAGAAGACCAAAATCTAAAGTGAAGGAGGTCCAAAAGAAGAAACTTGAAAAAAAATGAGGTTAGTTGTTGAAAAATTATATTGGTAGTAATAAATTGACATACTAAATGTGTTCTTTTTTCATGATATTACTAAATATTTGATGATATGTATAATTACTTTTTTAATGTTATTATTTGAGTGTGATCACGAATGAGGAGGAAATTTTGAGTACTTGTTTCAATGAAAATGAATAGAGGATTGCAAATATGAAATGCCATTTCATTCCACTTAATTAGTAGATAAAATATATTGTATTATTTGGTAATTTATGTAGGCTATCATGAACATTTGGAATAAACAATATATAAAAAGAGTAATGTATATATATCTAAAAGGAATTTTCTTTTCAAAATGTGAACATGTTGTAAACTCAAATTTAACCACTTATTCTAACTTATTGATGTTAATGAAAAACTCTAGAAATGATTGATATATTTAAGTACCAAATGTAGGATGGTAGCTTTAATAGTGTGGTTGGTTAGACATGAAAAGAAAATTCAAAAATTACCAAAAAAGAAAATTCAAAGGTTTAAATGACAAAATAAGCACTATAAACTGAAGTTATATTCTTCTATCTAATCCTCAAGTTTTTAATAGAAGAATCAAAGATTGTATAGGATATTTCATTCATTATTTGATAATGATGTATATCGTACTCTTTTTTAATTTAATTGAATCATAAACTGTAAATTTATTGACTATGAAATCTATTCCATCTAATTTCAATTGTTTATATATGGGGTGTTGATATTTTTTTAACCAATCTTGGCATCATATTCAAGGAGTCATCGTATTTTTTACTAATTTTTATATTGTTTTATAAACTCATAATTAATGATAAATTTCTTATATAATCTTTAAATTTTCACTACTTTTGCTTATTCATTTATATAAAACAAATAAATGACTCATTTTTCACATTCATAATGAATCTTTACTAATTTAGGCAATATGAATTGAGAAATTCTCATATGACATAATTAAAACAAGTTAACTTGGTTTAAGATTTTTTAACTTATTATTTTCCACTTATTAGATAAACGAATATTTTAAGTGTGAAATAGTATTGTTAATGCAAAATATCATAAGTGTGAAATAGTAATGTTAATGCATTTTGATGAATTTGAGAAATTTGCAACTATGTTTAATCTTTTTATTTTAAATTGAGAAAATTTGAAAATATTAAAATAAATTTAGTATCTATATGAACTTAATAAATTTTGTATTGATTGAAAAATATAGACTTTAAATTTTTTTTTTAATATTTAAAAATTCTATCATATTGTTGATAAAATAATATAATTATGAATATATTTGAGATATCATAAGTTCTTACCGTTTTGTTTCATTTAATCATACGAATCCAAGGTTCACAGATTATGTATGTAAAGTTTAGCATATTTATATATTGCTTTATGAATCGAAAGATAGAATTGACATGTTTTATTGTTTTAAATTTAGAATTATTATTATTTTACAATTTAAGATAACTATCAAGAAATGTTTAGTGAGAGTTTTGTCATTTTTTCACGATTTTATATATAGGTATAAACATCACCGTATTTGTGGACTTGTTATTCTCCAACTATGTGTACATAATAAGAGGTTTAATTACATCAAATTATTTGTTGAATTAGATAATTTAAGATAAATTAACATATTTTATATATAATGTACGATAATCATAAGCAAATTTGCACTCAGTGAAGGTATTGTATAAGTAATTAAGAAATTATATTAAATTGATGATTAAGAAATTATATTAAATTGTAGCAAAAATGCGTATGCTTCGGTGGATGTTACCAAGAGAGATAGGTTTGGAACAGTGTGGTGATAGATAGGCTACAGGTGACTAGTATGGTCGACAAGTTAAGAGAGACTAGACTTAGGTGGTTCGAGCATGTACACAGGAGGCCCTCTAATACTCTAGTACGTAGTTGCAAGAGAATAACCCTTAGTGGATACAAGAGGAGAAGGGGGAGGCCTTACAAGACTTGGAGGGAAGTGATCAAGAACTATTCATTTGAGTTGGACCTTAATGAGGTAGTGGCTAGGAATAAAATAGTATGGCATGATCGGATAAGGGTAAGGGATTAACCTTTGAAGTTCACCAATACAGTAGAGTAGTTATCTGGAGATGGGACTCGTGGCACGCAGATTATGGGGACAGTAGGATTGGCATACCTGTAGGGTATACAAGCAAGGACTTCTAAAGTAACTAGAGATAAGGTGAGTCAGTTTTTGCAGCTTATCGGGTACTCACGAATCTGGACTCCATCATGTATACCCTGTATTTTTACTTATTTATGTATTTAGTGTAATTTTTATCTATTTAATGATTTACTATGTTAGTTTTACCTTTTCCCTCTGTAACCTGCATCATTCTTATCTTGTCTCATTTGCATGTGGGTCTACTGGAAACAACCTCTCTACTATATAGGGGTAAGACTACATACTATCAGACCTCCCCAGACTCTGCTTCATTGGAGAACTTCGGACTGGGTGATGATGATGATGATGATGATGATTAAGTAATGCAATTAGAATTATATATGAGGTTTCGTAAAGGTTGCATTTTGCTTTTATTGCCTATAAAGCTCTACTGGATAGCATTACAGAGTTAGAGAGGGTAGTTAATAAAGAAAGTTACAAACTGGCAAAGAAAGAGACGAAGAAGATAGTCTCAAAAGCTAAAAGAAGAGCCTATGAGAAATTATATCAATGATTGGAAACTAAAGATGGAGAAAATTAAGGATATATTTAAGTTGGGGAGAGCTAGGTAACGAAAAGCGAGAGACTTATATCAAGTTCATTTTATAAAAGATAAACTAAGGTGGGTGCACGTGGTTAAAATGACTTCAAGAAAAGATGACAGAGATACTTCTACAGCCTTTTTAATAAAGGTGTAAAGGACAACATCTCTTTAGGTAATCTTAGCACGTCTGAGAGTTATTGTAACTTTACTTATTGCCTGTAGATCACAAGGGAAGAAATTAATAGAGGTTTAAGGGAGATAAAGAGTGGAAAGACATTAAGGTCTGATGAGATACTCATAAAGGTGGGGAACAGCCTAGGTGAAGGGGATCTTACTTGGCTAGCTAAGCCTTTTAATGTAATTCTTAAGTTTTCCAAAACGTTAGTTGGAGTGGAGACTTAATAAGTTAATTCATCTATACAAGAATAAAGGAGAAATCCAAAATTTTGAAAAATATAGAGGCATCAAACTATTTAGTCACATCATGAAGTTATAAGAGAGGTTGATTAAGGAGAGTAAGAAAGGATGCACCTATCTCGAAGAACCAGTTTAATTTCATGCTAGAAAGGTCCACGACAAAAGCTTTTCATCTCCTTAGAAGATTAGTGATATATTACAGGGAAAGATAGCATAACCTATATATGATTTTTACAGATTTAGAAAAGGTTTATGATAAAGTACCTAGGAAAATGATGTGGAGATAATTAGAAGCTAAAGGAGTTCTTATGACTTATATGGGTTATTAAGAATATGTATGAAGGTGTAAAAACTCGAGTAAGGATGATAGGAAGAGAAATGAAGCATTTTCTATCGATAATAGGTTACACCAAGGCTCCTCATTAAGCTTCTTTTTTTATTGTAGTAGTGATGGATGAACTCACCAAAAATATCCAAGAGGATGTGCCTTGGTGTATGTTATTTGCTAATGACATTTGTTTTGATGGATTAGACAAAATAGAGTGTCAATGTTAAGCTCAAACTTTGGAGGGGTACGTTAGAGTCGAAAGATTTAAATTGAGCAAGGTTGAGGCTGAGTACTTAGAGTGTAACTTTTCATGCGATAGAGTGGCTCCCAAATTGGAGGTAAAGATTGGTTCATAAGTTATACCATGAAAAGAGAGGATCTATCACCCAAAGCAATTAAAAGATCGATAAAGACATAGTTCACCGTATCATATCAGGGTGAATTAAATGGAGGAGTGCATCAGGAGTTTTATATGACAAGAAGATATCACTCAAGATCATAGGTAAATTTTATCGTTTACCAATTAGGTCAGCCATACTCTACAAGGCAGAGTATTAACTAATCAAACATATGCATAGTCATACTTTAATGGTGGCAAAGATGAGGATAATATGTTAGATGTGCAACCTTACTAGAAAAGATAAGGTCAAAATGTAATCATAATAAACATATTAAAGGTGGCTAATATTATTGAAAAATTGCTAATATTATTGAAAAATTAAGAGAGACAAGGCTTAGGTAATTCAAACATGTTAAAAGAAAACATGATAACGCTCCAGTGAGCAAATGTTAGAAGATTACACATAGGAGCTATAAGGAAAAAGAAAAAGGAAGGTCTAAGAAGAAATGGGGAGAGGTGATCTGGAATAATATAGTTCTGTTGGAACTTACTAAGGGTGTGACCCCTAATAGAAAACATTGACGTATTAGGATACAAGTAAAAGATCTCACCTAGAGAGACCATTCTTAAGGATGTCAGGTCAGCCCAGACTAGCTCGACCTAAAGGCTAGGTGACTCGTGGCCCGACGAGCTAGAGCTGCCAAGCCCGACCTGACCTTATAATTTTAAAAATTTAAAAAGGACGTCGTTTTTGACGTTCCGGTTGAGCCACAAGTTGAGCTACCTAAATCAAAATTAGGTAGGGCCAAGAGGGCCAACCCAAAATTGACATTCCTAACTATTAAGTTTCTCATATATCTTTTAAACATTTTTCTTCTAGTCTTATATGTTATATTTAGCTTAAACATTTAACATGTAATATTTCTTTATTAGTTATTTAGCCTAAACTTTTCCTTATTTAGCCTAAATATTTTCTTGTAATGGTTTGTTTGTTTTTAGTTATTTACTTGTCTTTTTTTCTTTTTTGTGTATTTACTTACTTATTTTATCTTTTTTTACCTTGTTCTATATTTATTGTATTACTTATTTTTATATTTTATTTATATGTATATTTATTTATTTATTTTATAATGATTATTATCTTTTATTTCTATTCTTTTTATTTTTAGTTATTGTTTTATTATTTTAATATATTTTTTTTATATAGTCTATCGAAAATAGCCTTTCTACTAATTAAGGGTAAGGCTATATATTTCTGGACGTTTTTAGACCTCGCGTATCATTGGAGCTATCACTGGAATGTTGTTGTTGTTGGTTTATTTGATGAAATAAAAAAAGTTATCTAATTGTTTTATGAAAATACACATTAAATTGAATGTTGCATACCTAATCTTCTATCCTCTTTGGATGAAATAGGGTGTAGTACATGGTATAGAATATGTGTCTCTACCCTTATCCCCACTTGGAGCATTTAGTAGTATATTTGAGTAGTTCAACAAATGCAAGAATAGGAATATATTTCATTGCATAAATGAGCATATTTGAGTGCTTAGATAAATGCAAGATTGCTAAAGAATTGTAAACTTTGAATTTTACTATTAGGTCAAAATTAACCTAACTTCGAAATTTGCTTAGTTTGATGAATGATTTCCCTTTTGTAGAAATTGGCAACTATTATTTATTTTATTTCATTTAAAAACAAAGTTATGGAACTTAAGTTTGGACATGTCCTTTCACTTTGGAAAAATAAGGGAATTCATGAACATTGACATTTAATAAGATGTTCAATTGCATCAATTCATTATTGAATTTGTAATTTAAGAAAAACAAGTGTATTTAGGTAAAATTAATTATTTTCATATTGATATTTAAATCTAAAATTTATATTATAATTTCAAACTACACTATTTTAACTTTTCACAAATTTAATAACATACAAAATAAGTTGTAACTATTTTAATTCAAATTTTATTAACTTTTTTTACCATCCCTTTCAAAAAATATTAAAACTTAGATTAATATTGATTACTATTTTATAACATATAATTAATAACAATATAAAATGCCAATAATCAGCTAATAATTATGATATATAATTTTGAAAATATGTATCAAAATATCAATTGTAAAAGTCATAGAGAATAATTATAATAATCATTAAAATACGTGAAGATATCATATTTTAATTTTTTATAGAATGTGCTAATTTTTAATAAAATAATAGTTTATTTCACCATAATGTATTATGTATTGTATATAGATGTTTTTATAGGTAAAAGGTTTTTTTTTTAACAATAAGGTATTTTAAAAATCAAAATACGCGTCAAACTCTAGCGTTTCATAATGTTTAAAAAGAATTATAATATTTTAAATTTTATTAAATTTAATTTTTCAACTTGACAAAATTCTTAAATTAACTAAATTTTCGTCAATTATCTGATAACATGGAATTTTAATTTTTATATTTAACAAGACCCAGTATTGTCAGTATAGACCTCAACTTATGATGATGGATCCCATTCAAAATTCGAATTTCAATCAATTTAGACTTTTGTCAGTTCACTCTTTCATGCCCGAATGAGCTTGTTCCCCTACTATAATTCTAAGTAGGAATGACAACGAGATAGGTTGGGCTCAAGCTGCTCCTATCTTAGCCTAGCCCGACTTGATGTCTTTTAAAAAAATTAAAAATTATGTTATTTTTAATAAAACAACGTTATTTTGTATCTTTCCGTTGGGTCACGGCTGTCCGAACTCAACCGATCCCTTAACTCAATCGAATCAAATAATCTCAGCTTGTAGCTCGGTCAATCTGAGTCAAATTTAGGCTGGCCGAGGTGGGGACATTTGTCAGCCCTAATTCTATGCTCTTTAGGCTTCTCACTTCCTTGGTTTCTATTTTCAGCGTTTGGTTTTGAACATATAAGAATATGTTTTCTCACTTAATATCCAATCAAAATGTAGGAAATCTCAATTCATTTCGATTTCATCGTTTACTTTATGGAAAAATCCACAATTAGGAGATCTTAATTATGGAAATTTCCGAATTTCACTAATAAAACACATAATTCCTGATCGAAATGAACAAGGAAATCCCGTTGTTTTCTATATCGTTGTTTTAATTTCTGAAATTGGGAAAATAGAAAACTATGAATTATAGGAAAATAAGAATTTTACTAATTGGTTACTTGCAATGCCTATAAAATAGGTAGACCTGTAATGATTACTCCTGTAAACGAGGGACATTTAAGATCCTATAATTTCCTTATAATTAACTAAATAATACCTTAGATTCTCCAAAGAAATAAAATCTTCAATGATCATGGCCCTTTTGAAATCTCAATCTCTAGCTATAAAAGGTAAAGAAAAATATACATGCAGTGCCGTTGTAGTTTGCCCTAGTTACAAAGAAAAGCCAGTGGACGACAAGGTATGCAGCTTTCTTACATTGCTTCTTCTTTTTTTTTTACCATATCTCCTGAGATATGTTTCATATATGTCTGAAGTTTTCTTGCATTCTTAACTATATTAACTTAATTCTTCTTAATGTTTAGGTTTAAGAGATGGGTCGCAGGAAACTGAACTCTGAACTCATCTCCAATGAAAAGTCTCGTATGATTACATTTCAAAAGAGAAAAAAAGGGTTGATTAAGAAGGTTGAAGAGTTAAAGATACTATGCAACGTAGATGTTTGTGCCATAATCTTTGGTCCAAAACTCGACCACCGTTATTGTGAGATGGAAGCTTGGCCTGTAAACTCTGATGAGGTAAAGCGCATAATCAATATGTACAGGAAAGGTGGTCCTAAGGTAAGGTCAAAGAAGAATCAAGATTTGTCTGATTATTTCGTGACTCGCAAGAACAAAGTGGACTGCGAAATAGAAAAGATTCAGAAGGCAATTGTGGAAACAAAGTTTTCCAAGTGTTGCAGTCAGCTAAGGTTGTTATCTTATGATCAACTCTATTCGCTTGAAAAGACTCTTGCTGCTAAACTTGAAGTTGCAGAAAGGAGACTTTCAGAGATGGAAAACAACTCTGAATTTTCTCACCCGGGACCAAATAATGCCGGACCAAGTCTGATCAATCAATCGATGCTGTTGAATCCCATTTCAGCTTATTCCATGCACCAAAAGAACACTGATTTCGATGTTGACATGCAGGCTGTTACTTCCTATTCCTACGACCTTCGAGCCGTGCAACGCAAGGTGGCGATTAGCGAAAGTCATGTGGACAATGCAATCCTGAGACTGCTTGTGCATTCTGAAAACTATATCCCATATAATGGCGTGACCAATAACAATGTCAGGTTCACGCCAAATGAAAGCTACTGTGATCCATATGCTTCCATGCCCGAAGCTTCATCTCTGTTTAACAAAGTAGCATTAAGTCCGGAAATGTTGTACAGACCAACAATGCAGTCCTATATGCAAGTTCCAGCTGTGCTAAATGGTTCTTCACAAATGTGCGACCGCGGAATTGGCAACCTTCAAGTGAATGATTTTGACGATTACGTTGACAAACTCAGATTTTAGGCACCGACAGAACATGCTTGTAAGATTTTTTAGGTTATGTTTTCTGTTATCTCTTCGTTGTTAGTGTTCATTATTTTATTTTCTATATATTTCCATTACATAATTTCACTTTTCTTTCTTTTTTTCTATTTCACTTCTGTTGAAACCTCCCCCTTTCTTTCCTCTGTTTTCACCGCTCTAAACTGGCATGAACTTGCCATGCCTTCATGTACAACTGCAATGGAATTTCAGTAGATTTGGAAGATTTTAGTTCAGTCTCAATTTTCAGAAAGTGTTCTTGGCTTCAGCATTTATTCTAGTTCAAAGTAACATGATGATCATTACATAATTATGCGAAATTGGAAGAAGAAATCATCCGCGGACGACGCTATTGAGCACAGTAAAAAAAAGCAGTGCCCACACACAACAAGGTGACACAAATTGGCATCTCATCCATCATCACAAAATGTACAAATTGACAGGGATTAGATCATATGCGATATAGCTCTTGAATTACATGTTGGAGTTGCTCCTGAATGACGAAAGAGCCTTGACAGCTCCTGCTCTCAAGACATACTGGTGATAGAGAGCAGCAATAGCAGCACCGATGAAAGGTCCAACCCAGAAGATCCACTGAAATTGCATAAAAAAGTATCAGCACATTAAAAAAAGAAAAGAAAAGTAGAAGTGAAACAGAACTCTATGTCAAGAATATATACATACATGATCATCCCATGCCTTGTCTTGGTTGTACATCACTGCAGCTCCAAAGCTTCTGGCTGGGTTGATACCTGTGCCAGTGACTGGAATAGTGGCCAAGTGAACCATGAACACGGCGAATCCAATTGGAAGTGGTGCCAAGACCTATCATAATTAAGGTACAGAAGAAATTATTGTTGGAGTTACAAGTTCATATTCAATACATCAAAACCGTGAAGTTTAGTCCGATAGAGCTCAGCTCTTACAGGAACGTGAGAGTCTCTGGCATTTCTTTTGGGATCAGTGGCAGAGAAAACGGTATACACAAGAACGAAAGTACCAATGATCTCGGCCCCCAATCCAGTGCCTTTACTATAACCATCAGAGAGCCCGTTGGCTCCACCACCGTATCTATTGTAATAAGCCTTTTGGAACGCTTTGACCAGTCCACATCCACATATAGCCCCCAAGCATTGCGCCACCATGTACACTATGGCTCGTATCAAAGATACCTTCCTCGCCAGAAACAACCCGAAAGTCACAGCAGGATTAATATGGCCACCTACAAATCAAGAAAATATTTAACACCCAAATCAGCGTCTGTTCTTAACGTCTTAAATCTAAAACCTTTACTTGCACTTCCAAGAATGACAAGAACGTGGCTTTATAGGCGCTAAACACAGACCTGAAATTCCGGCAGTGCAATAAACGAGAACAAAAATCATGCCACCGAAGGCCCAAGCGATGCCAAGAATGCCAACACCGCCACATCCATCGGTGTTATTGGCAGTTTGGCTTTTGTAACCGATCACAGTCAAGACCGTGATGTACAAAAACAATAAGGTTGCAATGAACTCGGCAATGGCAGCCCTGTAAAAGGACCACTTGGTGAGCTCCTCAGGATCGATCAATTGAGCCGGTGGTGGATCGTGGTAGTCCTTGCCAATGTGTTCACCTCCGCCAACTTCAATGTCCTTCGCCATAGGTTAGTAGATAGAATACAAGAGAAGGTACTTTTGGTAACTATGTTGTGCGATAGTACACTTCCCATTGCTAGGGGGCTTATTTATACAATCCGAGTAGGGGAACGAGGTCCTCTATTTCGATAAGGCGTTCTAATCATGATTTATTTAATTTTTTTATAAGGTGTTCTAAAATTTTGATTAAACATGGTAAAAATTGATTAATGGAACAGAAAATATGGTCATGTGATTGTGTTAGTAAGTGAGTGTTAAATTATCTCAAATATTTAAAAAAATTTATTAAATGCTTAGAATTTTTTGTTAAAAAAATAATAAAAATAAAACAATTTGGCCTTTTGGATTTTGGATTTTAGATTTTGGATTTTGGATTCACAAGTCACCGCCAAGCTCTCTCTAACAGGCATGAAATCCTCTAACTTATTAATCAAACAGTTTAGTGTGAGTAGTTTACACTCAGTTTTTAATTAAAAGTATCGAGTTCAAGTCTTAAGAATGAAAAAATATGTTTGATTAACGCTTTATTTTTTATGAATTGACCCGATAAATAATTTAAAAGCGCGTTCCTGATACTTATAAATAATTGGGATAAATAATTTTTTAATATTTGAGATAATTTAACACTCACTTACATAAACAAATGATTTACATAAAATAAGAATATATGGCAACAGCCAACAGGACAGAAGATTGGAGAGGATGAAAGAAAGACAATTGCGACGTTCTTCTAGTTTTGGAAGATCATATGAGGCCATTAAATTGCCACGTGTATTAAACTACTGGTCATTGGGCCCACAGGTTCTTCCCATCACAATCAGTGACCGGCCAAAAGCTATCATTCATCACTCAGCCACCGTCCAATCAACACAGTCCAACACTACCATCTCCGTCCAGACTCTCAACCACTCTTATCCTTCCACGTCGACTGGTCCCCAAGGCCGCCACCAATCATTGCGTTAGAATAAAACTTAAGCGTGGGTTACATTAATCTCGTCGTCATCATAATGTTCCACGTAGAGAATTGGGAGGATTGGTAGGAATTGTGGATGCTATTAACCCACGTGGAAGGCACTTATATATATCATGGAAATAGGTCAATTGAACGTGAACATTGCTTGTCCTCTTCATAGTTCATACTTTGTTTGGTCGGTCTGTCCACTGTATTGTAAATTGGGAATGTTTTTCTTATGTGCCTTATTGATAAAGTGTGGCAAAATAGATGCATCATCCTTCATTTTATGTT
The DNA here is from genome assembly GCA_025531925.1 of Erythroxylum plowmanianum. Taxonomy (NCBI): domain Eukaryota; kingdom Viridiplantae; phylum Streptophyta; class Magnoliopsida; order Malpighiales; family Erythroxylaceae; genus Erythroxylum; species Erythroxylum plowmanianum. The sequence goes on along the minus strand of JANVCQ010000005.1, from coordinate 45,169,183 downwards.
AAAATGGCGTTAGTACAAAGAAAGTTTTGGCTGGCCACTTTTTTTCAACGTTTTAAATGCCTCTGTTGATTTATTAGGTTTTGGCCTTTAGCATTTATGGGATGAAAGGACCTTCGTAAAGAATAAGAAGCATAATGTTTCTTATGACATTTAAGTAAGCTCCTCCTTATGTTCATATATTATACTAACATATTTGGAAATAGCCTCTTTACGAATTAAGAGTAAGGTTAAGCACTACTCAATCTTTTCAAATTTCACGTGTCAGTGAAATTTATATTGGTTGTTATTGTTGTTGTTATTATATTATACTAACATAATTTATCCATTAGAGTATCCCACATTGATTAAAAATGAAAATAGTAAAAGGTTAATAAATAGTAAGGATCAACTAAGCAAATAGTTAGTTCTAGTCATTTCGACAATAGTAGGATTCAAGCTCAATTTCTATTAATGAACTATGCACTCTATCTATATTAAAAATTCTAATATTACTAGAGGTTTAACTTTTACCTTCTCATGTCAAATCTTACACCTCCTTAAACACGAAAAATGCATTGTTAGAGGCAAAATTTAGATTGATGAAAAGACTGTAGATATTATATTTTGTGGTCATTATCATTAAAAAAAATAGACCAAGACTTGTTTAATTTATCATTATATTTGATATGTTATATTTCAAAATTGAGCATTGGAAAGTAAAGTTTTTATTTTGAAAAATTATTTTACTACAAGTATTAAGAAGTTAGTTTATTGATAAAAGCTATTTTTATTAATTTGATATAAAGTATTTAAAAGTATTTTATTACCTTGACTAAAATATTGTACATGACTTTTTTTGACAATAGCGGTTTAAGTTAAAAACTTTTAATTAATCAAAATCCTTTACAGAATTTTTTATCATTGCTTAAATAATATTCGATTGAGTTATAATTAAAACTTGACAGAAGGAAATATTTTGAATATAATTTTATAATTAAAAAATAAGGATGTTTTATCTTTTCCATCAAAGAAAGAAATTAGGGTAATCATAAACAATAAAATACATAATTTTGTAAAATATTTTTATTCAATAATTATGATAATTGAACATCAGCAATTAATCATTACTTTAAGACAATTACTAGAAAACTTTCTTACCTGGAAAATATGTGCCTTCACTCCAAATATGATGATAGATCTTTACCTTTTATCCACAACTTAATGCAGTTACTAGAGTTATAGGGACTTTCTTATATTAACCATCTCTAATCCCAATTGTTGAGATTTAAGTTATAAGGAAGCTCTCGAGAAGGCTGAAGTGTTAAGCATGGCCGTAAATTCTACGAAGAAGTGAAACATGTCTTTCAATAGTTTTCATTTGACTAAAACTTTCTGTTTTCACCGACCACAGTAAGTAAAAGGTTCAAATGGCTCAAGTCAAGAAATTGGTTCAATCATATAAAAGATTAAGTTATTCATATAGAATTTTGGAACAATTGATAAAGTTGAAAGAATTCGCCATAGATGAAGGGAGAAGATAAATAAGGACTGACTTTTATTTATCTCACTTCAAGTCTTACACAAGTGAGTTTTTACTTATATACAAACAACTAAAAAACAAAAGTTGAGTCCAACATCTTTTTACAAAACGACCTCACTTTACCTAAAACAAACGTTACATATAACTATGCAAAATACAGAAAAACTATACATAAAATTAACATCCCCCCTCAAGTTGGAGTTGGGTGGATATCTACCAAACCCAACTTGGAAAGAAGTGAAGCAAAGGCTGGTGCTGCCAAAGCTTTGGTAAAAAGATCTGCTAAATATTCCTTGGAAGAAATATGAGTAGGAGCAATAAAACCAAGCTTATATTGATCACGAACGACATGACAGTCAATATCAAAATGTTTTGTTTGTTCATGAAAAACCAAATTAACGGTAATATTATGGCAACCTTGTTACCACATCATAAAGGAATAAGTGAAGTAAAAGAAATCTGTAAGCGTAAGAAATCCATAACAATTCACACACAGTTGAAGCCATATTTGCGATACTCTGCTTCAGCGGAAGATCTAAAAACTGTGGGTTGTTTTTTAGTCTTTCAAGAAACTAAAGAAGAACCCAAGAAAACACAAAAACCAGAAATAGGCCTTCGAGTCATTAAGCATGATCCCCAATCAGCATTATAGTAAGCCACAAGTGAACATATAAGAGATGCAGGAGAAACGGAACATGCAGTGGAAGCAGGAAAAAATAAACTTGTAGAGGGACAATCCTTCAAGTATTTCAACAAGTGAGGAGTAGCATCCCAATGACTTTTACAAAAAGCATGAAGGAACTGACTTAGTTGTTGAACTACAAAAGTAATGTCAGGACGAGTAAATCCCAAATACAGTAGCCTACCAATTAACCTTCTATAATGTCCTGCATCATCCAGTAACTGACTAGATTTGTCAGTTAATTGCAAGCCCTTAGGTAGTGGTGTAGATACCGGTTTTTCTCTAGTCAAACCTGAAGCAGACAGAATATTCAAAACGTACTTCCTTTGATTAGCATATAAACCAGCAGATGATCTAGCAATCTCTAAACCAAGGAAACATTTAGCTGGGCTAAGATCCTTAATGGTAAAAACAGTACGCAAAAAACTTTTCACATCAATTGAGATAGCTTCAAATGGTCCAGTTAACAAAAGGTCATCTACATAAATAAGAAGTGCAACAAAAGTAGAACCAGTAGATTTGGTAAACAAGCAATGATCATGTTATGATTGCACAAAACCATAAGAAAGCAAGTGTTTAGTAAATTCACAATTCCACAGTCGTGAGGCTTGTTTTAAGTTATACAAGGACTGATTCAGCTTGCGAACTTCATTAGGTCCAGCCTTAGCATACCCATCCGGAGGTGTCATATACACTTCTTCATCAAGAAAGACATGCAAAAATGCATTATTCACATCTAACTGATGTATAGGCTAAGAAAAATGTGCAACAACAGCTGATAATAAACGAACAATTACTGTTTTAGCAATTGGTGAAAAAATATTAGTAAAATCAATGCCTTTAATTTGATGATAACCTTTTGCTACTAACCTAGCCTTATAGTAGTCAACAGTGCCATCAGGCTTAAGCTTCGCCTTATAAATCCACCTGGAACTAATGGCCTTCTTACCATCTAGTAAAGGGGTTAAAATCCAAGTCTAATTGGATTCTAGTGTAGCCAATTCCTGCTGCATAGCTCTTATCCAATTTGCATTAGATTTAGCCTAATGATAAGATTAAGGTTCCTGAATATTTGAAACATTTGTCAAAAAAATGTTTGTGGAGGTAAGATGTGGAGTAGGTATAAAAGGAAAAGTAAAAGGGGTATAGGCAGATGAACTACAACTAGAAGAGTGACAGTGAGAAGATGAAGCTAAAACATTGTTGGCAGTTTTATGAGACATAAAATCATTTAGCTAGGCTAGTTTATATGATATTTTATTACTTCTACGCAAACAGGAAGTGGTAATAATTGGGGAAGTTGAAGAAAGAGATGATGAAGATTCTGTGATAGGTGGATCAATGGTTAAGACTGGAAAATTGATAGGAGAACTAGTAGAATCAGAAGCTAAAACATCAAGAATTTCATAAGACTGATTAGCTAGAACCAAAGGAAGTGGAATAGTTGGTGGTGCACTACAAGAAGACTGATAAGGGAATGTAGTTTCATGAAAAACTACATCTCTAGAAATAAGAACAGAATGAGAGGCAAGATCAAACAACTTATAAGCCTTTTGCCCGTGACTATATCCCAGGAAAATGCATTTATATTGTAATATCGCATTATCTCAAGTGAAGGGCTAGAACCTTATAATAGAATGCATGAGAGTTTATTGAGAAGTTAAGAAGTGCATTTCATACTCATGCATAATATAACATGCACACACATGTGAATATTAATTATTACACATATAAAATGATTGTATATGCATTTATTGACAATTTCCATGTATAATTGATATTTAATGTGATTATAATTTGAATTGTGATTTATGTGTCTTAAAAATTGAGTTGGTATGTATAAGTATTGATTTAGAATTTTTAGTAGAAATTTGAGAATTTTCTAAAATTATGGTATTTTTGGACTAGAAAAATGCCAAGTGACAGAACAATTGATAATGGTAGTAGAATTAAGTGTCAAATGGCAGTGAAAAATCTTGATAAGTGACATTAAGATTTAATGACAAGTGACATAGAAAATTGGGAGACAATTAGATTAGAAATTAGAGGACAAATGGACTATTTATTAAAAGGACCATTTGGAGACTATAAGGTGGTGACAAGTGGCAAGTGACAAGTGTCACTTACCTTGCCACACCTTTATCCATGATATTTTGCATTTGAATGGCCATCTCCCTTGTCTTTCATCTTTACTCTCACGAAATGCTCTAATCTTCTTCATCTTTTTCATTTGTTTTCATCCACGATATTCACTTCTAACCCCATCAACATCGAAGCTTACTCTCACCTCCATTTGCTACTATCATTTTTGCCATCTTCTTCATATTTGTCAGTAAAGACCTATCCCTACCACCTTTGGGATGATGATGATCTTGTGATATTAGGAAGCTAGGGTTAAATGTGATTTGAAGACATTGGAGTTAAACAAGTAAGTATAAAGCATTAATCTTCTTGATTTGTTGAATAAAGCATATATGATGATAGTTAGAGGTTAAATAGACATAAAATGGTGTTTTATGTATGCTAAAACGTGAGTAAAGAAATGAATACATTGATGTCTTACTTTTACATGTATGATGATTAATGATTCATAAATTGATGTAGAGATGATTTAGAATTAGAATAAATCCTAAAATGATATAGAAAGAAGTGCAGAAATTTTGATTTATAAATGGATGTTCATATTCTGTTTTTCTTGGTATATAACATGTATTTCTTTTGGTGTTATAGAGATGAGTTAAAAATGAATTTGAAGTTAGTAAAAAAAGAGTACTATGATGTCTTGAAATGAGATGAATTAAAGTGATAGTTTAGAAATGGAATGAAGGTAAGAATGGAGTAAAACATATGTGCAGAAAATTGATGATGAATGGGTACATGTATATGTTCTATTTTTGGGTTAATGATCAAATATAGATCATGATTTATTTTTGAATGATATTGAGCTGAAATAGGAGTAGGAATGAAGAGGAAATAATGAGGATATAAGCTAGAAATGATAGATTGAGCAAAAGAGATGAACTAGGATGAAAATGAAGTTAAATGTGTACTGGAATAAGTTAGATGGAGTGTTTTCACTAAACATGCATTTGTATTTTAGCTATAACTTGATTTGTACATATAGATAAGATAGGAATAATTCTTGTAATTAGCAAGTATTTAGGAACCATTCACGTAGAATAGCTTTTCCTTGAATGCATAAATCTTATATATTTTTACTAATACAATATACAGAGAAATTCCTAATTATTTTTTCTCCTCTTTTCTTGTGACGCCCTAATACCCCCTGGTAGGATATTGCGAGTGTCACACACACAGACCACACTAAAACTGAAACATTTCAAAACATATAAAAGACATGTACATGCATACATGCATTTCCAGAATCTCAACAAACATACATCACATACCAAATTTTCCGAAAGCATCCTGAATTAAGGTTATTACAACCCATCAAAAATAAAAATTCAGGAGTTATAAACATCATATACAAGTCTAAAAACAATCTCAAAATACATATGAGCAAAACAAAAATCAGACATCATTGGGCATCGCAGTTGTCTTGTCCCAGTCCCTACGTCCCTCTTTCAGAACCTACACGGGGCAAATCCACCATGCTAACTATATAGCTTAGTGAGTAATAACTAAACTATAATTCAACAATAGATACATAAATTCAGAACAAAACAGAGGTTTGTAAGTAACCGAATTGCTCAACATAAAAGGGTATAAACCTTTCAGAAACAGAACACAATTTAGCGTATGACAAAATCAAACTGATATCAGAGTACAAAATCATAAGACTAATAAATCTATTTACAGAAGTAGGTAACGGGACTTATACAGAAAAGTCCGAAGTCTAGACATCGAAGTGTCACAGAAGAGATCGAAATCTCGACATCAAAGTGTCAATAATAGAAGACACCGAAGTGTCAATAATAGAAGACACCGAAGTGTCATAGAAGTAGCTGTAGACCCTTCTAGATATGCCTATTTACTCACAACTAGGACTTAACAGAATCAAAACAGAAATGTCTGAAATTCAATTCACATGTCAATCCAATAACTTTGCAAATCATTCAATAGACTAAAAGCAGTAGCAAACAAAACAGTCAAAGCAAAACTATCAAATTTAACCATCTAAATTACTTACAAAAATTACCCTATAAAATTACTTACTAAATCTCCCTTATTGCTTATTGCCTTGATGTCTCGACAATATCTAAAATCAGTCGCTCGATGGGTTCCTTTAAAACATTTAATACAAACACATATCATTATTGTACACAATTATATATTCAATTATGAACATTCATGTATGCTGAATATGTATGATGCATGTTCATGACAAATTCTAAATTTCTTATCCTTAATCTAGACACATTAACAATCAAGAGAAACCATACTAAATTTCTCAATCCAGATTTATTTCACAACCAACTTTCAGGTCCACTTTTTTCAATTATTCACATCAGGTAGGTAAGGTAATTAAGTAATACTTCCTTCTAGAAAGTTGTCATCCTTTTTCTTAGGTTTCCAATGATACCAATTTCATCTAATTTGGGTCAGTATACTGAAAGTTATTCCCAAAAGATTTCAGACTGTTCTTAAGCTTCAATAGAATTATTATCTTAACTTCCAATTAGATTATGAAATCATTAGAGGCAGAATTAGAATTCCATCACTTCATAAACTTTGTATTCTTATGACTCTAGTTTAATTCAAAACAAGAATCACTCCATTTGGAAATCCACAGATCCAGATATAAGTAAATTACCGAAGTATGTTCAGTAAAAACATCCCAGTTATCATACTTTAGCACAGTCACAATTTCATCTTAAATTCTTCAATCAATACAATTCAGAAAATTATAATTTTTGGTGGAGATAAATATGAATGTCTTATGAATTCATTGGTTCAAGAATCAAGTCATTTGGATATCGGATGAAGAAGTTATAGCCAAAAGAAGCAAAGGTGTTCAGGGTGAGTTAAACCCCTTTGGTCATACCAGCAGTGTCACCATCGTGCTTAAGCACAAGGTGACTTCCCAACCTACCAAGCAAAGTCACCATCATGCTTAAGCACAAGGGTGACTTCTACTCAACTACAAATTGCATCTTCTTCCTCTCTTCCGTTTTTCTCCAGCTTTTCCCAAAATAGACTTTCAAGTCTCTTTTACCTTATCATTTTGAGAATGAAAACGAAGGATTTAGGCCAAACTTTCTTCTAAACAACTGTTCCTTTATGTCTCAAGTATCTAACGTCACCAATTTTGTGCAATTTGGTTCAGTATTTTGAAAGTTATCCCCAAAAACTACATACTATTCACAACAATGCAGAATCCAGAAACTCCACTTCAAGCCAAATTTTGACACACTTAGTGACAGAAATCAAATTCGACTCCTTCATAAAAGTTGTAGATATATCTTTCTAGTTTAATATGAATTTAACTTCATCCAATTTGAATATTCACAGATCAAGTTATTCCCTAAATACAGTTATATGTTCAGTAAAATACTGCATGTAACACTCCAGCACACTTTCTATAACTCCAATTTCTACAATCCTTCACCACACTTTCTGCACATTTTTGTTTTGTTTTATCACTGAAACTCTTCTTCCAACAACAACCACACATGAATTGATTCACAAGCATGAACATATACACCATTCATGCATGCATCTATTAAAATATTAAGACATCCACGCAACTTACTTGACTTAAGTTTCTCTCTCTTCAGCAAAAATGTCAGAAATGGGGAGAGCAACCAAGAAATTTTGGTGGATGGAAAGGCACAAGGATTTAGTAACAATAAAAAGAAAAAAACTCAAATGGAAGAAGACTTTGCAAGGTGTAACATTGATGTGAGAAGCAAGCATATAAACTAATACATAGAAATGAGCAAGATAGTTGTTTTTGGTGATGAACAATAAAGAAAGTGTTTTGGTGAAGGTGATATTTGATGGAACCAAAGAAAGATTGCAGAAACTTTTCTTTTACTAAGTGTCTCATTTAAGTCTTGATACATGTCTCCAATGCATGTCTTCCATTTGTCCACCAAATATGCTACCATTTGTCACTTAACTAGTGGTCCACATGATACACATTAATTTATCCGTTTGTTACTCTATAATTTGTCCATTTGTCAATTAATTTATAATACAATTTTCACATTTCTATTTGTCCCTTATTTTTCCTAGTCCAAAAATATCCCAAATTTTCATAAATTTCCTAAAATTTACCAAAAATTTTGATATAATACTAATAGTCTCTAAATAAATTTTTAATGCAAATAATCCACAATTCACATTTTAATCACATTTAGAAACCAATTATACCTGAAAATTATCATGAATGCATATACAACTATTTGAATATGTCAAATTTCATATGCACATATCAACGAATACTCAATTATGCAAAGCATATGATGTACTGGAAATTCTTAAATTTTCTAACCCCTAACATAAGGTGTTACATTTCTCATCATTTTTACTTGGTATCAAAACACTAATCCTGGTGACCCTGAAATCAAAATACCTTCCACAAAAATCAGAATATCATGAGTGGAACAACCATAGAGACAATATTTGATATTGCCAATCCACTAGCTTTGGACCCCTTTAATCATCCTGGAATTATTCTAGTCAATAAACCTCTTGAAGGGTACAATTATGCGTAATGGAGTTGTGCTATGTGCATCAGTCTTAGTGTAAAGAACAAAATTTGATTGATTGATGGATCCATTAAGGCTCCATCTTCCACAAATCTAAAATTCCATATCTAGAAATGATGCAATGATATGGTGTTATCATGGATCCCAAATGCAATCCATGCTGATTTATCGGGAAGTGTTATCTATGCTACAACAGTAGCAGAAGTTTGGGAAGACCTTAAAGAGTTTTTTGCACAAGGAAATGATTCAAGAATCTTTCATATTCGACAAGAAATTGTTGAACATTGATAGGAACAACAATCAATCTATGTTTACTATAGTAAGATGAAGGCTCTTTGGGATGAATTAGCTTTATATCATAAGCCACTAAACTGTATTTGTGGAGGCTTGAAAGGCCTTGTTGAATGAGAAGATAAGGAAAGGGTTATGCAATTCATTATGGGTTTGAATGACTCGTATTCAAATGTATGTGGATTAATTCAAATGAAGAGTCCTCTACCAGATACTCGCAAGATACATGCTCTTGTACACCAACAAGAAAGACAAGTAGATGCAGCTACTAAATGTGAACCAAATCAAGGCTACCATGCGATGCAATTCTCTCATTCTTAACAAATGATACAAGTATCTCAAATAAATCAATCTTCCAAGCTGCAAGAAAATTGGACTCCATGAAAGCCACTTATGTGTAGCCATTGTGACTGAGATGGTCACCTCGTTGATCGTTGTTTCTACTTACATGGATTCTCAATGGTTCATAAATTACATGGAAAGAAAGTGAAGCTAAAAGGAAAGAAGGTTGTTGCCCATAACACTCAAACCAACATCATCAATTTATCCAAAAGTCCAACTAGAGAAGGGAAAACTATCACCACCGAGGAATAGAATCAAATCATGGCATTATTAAGGAAATGATAATGATCAGTACTTTGCAAACGTCATATGTACGTTCAAACCCATTTGTAATGCTATTCAACATGGTCCACTTTCCACTTTATATTGGATTATTGATAGTAATGCGACATACCATATATCCAAATCTCTACTCACACACAAAAAATCAAACACCCATTGTGATTATGTGTAATTACCTAATGGTGGTAGAACAGAGATTAAGTCCATAGGCTCTATCAAATTATCTTCGGATTTAGAACTTGATAGGGTATTATATGTTCCAAAGTTTCAATGTTGGACCCCACACCAGGGCTAGCATTTCCCACCCAGCGTGTGTTTGCGGGTTATACCACGGCATCCAACACAATCGGTATTGTCCTCTTTGGTCAAGGGTGAGGCCACGACTCGAACCCAAGACCTCAAGGTTTT
>JANVCQ010000005.1:45112024-45128466 GCA_025531925.1 Erythroxylum plowmanianum | reverse complement strand
GACGTGAATTTGGTTGATGATAATGTTATTCCGAGTCAACAAAGTAATATTGTAAGGAATGTGTTTTTTATTAAATTGTTTTAGTGAAATAATTACCATGTGTGTTTCTAATATTTTATATTCATTTATAGGTTGTTAAATTTGGACATGCTAATTAAAAAAAGTTCAAAGATGTTGACCCACACACACTCCAATTATCATTTAAATCAAAAGGTTTACATTTTAGAGGACATTCTAATATTACTTTACAACAATTTCAAGCTAAAGCAATCAGAAGGAGAACATCATTGACATAATAATCACAACCCGAAATTTCACAGTCAATTATAAATGAGGCAAACATTAATTAGTGATGCCTTAAACTTTTTAATATTTTGATATTTGTCTCATTGACTTTTACCTATGTGTGCTAATGATAATGGTAACAAATGTTTACATTATATTAACACAATGTAATATAACTTTTTGATATTTTGATATTTGTCCCATTAGTTTTTGGATGTATATGCTATTGATAATAATGACCAATGTTTATGTTGTTTTTTATGCATGTAGATGTTGTTCTTGGGAGATGGGAGCTCAAAAAGCAAGAAAAATTAAATGTCTTTGTTTATTTGTTTTAGTTGTCATAGCCTTAGGGAGAAGACAAAGAAGACATGGAGACTGGAAGATCATGTCGGTGAAGATAGTTTAGAATTTGACAAGATATGCAATGAGTGAATTATTCATTGTTTATTGGTTTTATATAGTAGTATTTTTTGCTTCATTAAATAATTCATAAACAAATTTCAAAACAAATTTTTTTATAATATAGTTGAAATTAATATCAACCATTAAATTGTTAAAATTCAATACAATATCTCCATAATATAAGTATAAATATAAACTACTAGAACCATAACAAATCCTATTATGATGTTCATTAGCATAAACGTAATTTCTTTTTTTTTTTTTGTCAATAAATTTGTGTACTCTTTCAAAAGCTTCATTTGTTCTTCAAACTCCTTAGTTGTGCTTGTTTCAACCTTCTTCTTTAACATCAACAATTCATTCATCAATTTTTGAATCACTTCAACTACTCTCTCCATATATTTTTCATCGTACCATTTGAAAATGTTGTATCTCCCAACCTAAAACATTCAATTTCATTAAGTAAACCTTAAACAAAAGTTTTTAATCAAATAACAATAAATTCTCACTAAATAATTGCGACATCAATAAAATCTGCAGCCAGGTTTATGATAACTCCATCAAGTCCTTAACGGGGCCTTTAGACCATGATAGTAAACCACACTACCTAAATTTGAACCGTTGTATGAGTAGATGATAATGATTCCATCTACATTTTAAAGAAAATCACACTATAAATTTGGCTACAGAGCCAACATCAATGCTAAATCTTAGATAATCTTTTCTAGGTGATGAGTATAAATCTTAACATAGCATGATACAAGTCACTTCAATATGACACCCACCATTTAAAGAGTCATACATGCTCGTGAATACACCAACCAAAAGCAAAAAAGAATGTATACAAAAAATTGTCATGCAGAAAGATCTTTTAGAAATTTGATGAGAACAGGAAAAAACTATTAATTCTTGTGTCAATATTTGACTTGGGAATAGATTATATAAAGAGTAAACAAAGACAATCAAAGGAAACCAATTTTAGAAAACTTCGAGGAAGGACAAAGGATTGAATAACATAAGCTACCCAAGTTTCTTTAAGCTAAATCATGCCTGCCATCAAAGAGAACTACAAAAAGATGACATCATATCTCAACACTTGGAACAAGTTAAACATCCTTGTAAGAGACGTAACTAATCAGAACTATACATGACCAAAGTTGGTGTCAGAAGAAAGTTGCAACAACTACATATCTTCAAGCAAAGTTTTAAAGAACCATTCCTAATGACCGAATACTATAAAGTTGATGCACGTAACATTAAAATACAACCAAATATCAGTCATCTAATGATTTAACCCCAAGTTAGAATTAAGAAACAAAATTATTAAAAAATACAACAAGGATCTTGAATCAAGAGCAAAGTGATAGTGGTTGAGAATGAAGCATACATTTCATTCCTCCATTTCATGACATCCCTTTTGGAAAATCCGATAAATAAACAATGTCTAAGCCAAAAGAAGCAAAACAATTTGCATTACCATTGATTGTCACCGCGCTGATGGGCGCACAGGGATGAAGTGAGGCAAATGAGGGATACGATAGTGATGAGCGAATGAGGGAGACCTCCATACATAAAGGCAAATCGATAAATGAGGGCGACTAAGAGATTCTACACACAAAAACAAATCAACGAATGAGGGTGACTGAGGGATTCCACACATAAAGACAAACCATCAAATGAGGGATTGCAAGTGGTGAAGAATGAATTTTGGGATTCCAGACGGTGAATGAGTTAGGGATTCCAAACGGAGAAGTGAGAGTTTTTTTGTTAGGTTAATTAATTATTTTAGTTATTAGTTAAGTTAATAGGTTATTTGTTTAAGTTACTTAATTATACTGAATCTTATAGGTAAAAATATTAATTTTTTGCATAAGAGAGTCCCACACTACTGCGTCAAATTCATGTGATAGTGTAGGATTTGCCTACGTAATAAAATAATATAAACATCTGTCAGTTCATCGCTAAACTGGAAGAAATTTGACAACCTCACATAGCTCTCAGTTTCTTCGTCAATTTAGTGTTATATTTGAATTTTTAAAAAATTGTTAGAGTTTAATTTGTACTCTCTAGAACGTTATAGTTAAATTTGTCCGAGAACGTAAACGTTCGGGTCCAAAAATGACTTTTTGGCCTTATAGCATAAGGTACATAAAGGTACCAATCTTGCTTTTAGGGTCATGAATTTGATATGAGATTTACTCAAATTTAGTAAATTTGTGATCAAATAGAAAAAAAGTGTTTCAAACTTGAGGACTCAATTTCATGGAGACTGTAGGGTTACTCTTTCTTAAATTTAATGGTTTAATTTGTTAATACTGGGTAACCACACCTAACATATAAAAAATCTTCAGCTGTACAAAATTTAATTGCTTTTAATTAGATATAATAATGGAATTTTTAATTAAACTTAGTTTAAATTTCAAATTTTATTAGATTTAAATAATTTAAAATATAATATTAAAATAATATTATTTTATTTAAATTAACTTTGACAAAACCAACTTTTGTAAATTCAAATTTAATATAAAACTCGACACACCTATCATCCCGATCGATCATGCTTAGCTGATGTTGTCAACCTAACATTAGTCCCATATTCCCAGTATAAGGATAAGGATATGAATGGGCTATCATTTGCGAGGGCATGATATCAATAATCGAACAATTAATGCAAGCATCCGCTTTTCTTGTTCTTTAAAGTAAGATTTCCGCATATGGACTAATATTTAACCTAATTGGGAAAGATTGTAACACTTATTATCATGGTTCATCTATGAAATGTGCCTAAACATTATTAACCAAATCATCGGTGTATAGTATCAAACCTTTCCATAATTGATTTGTGCATTCTTTTCCACTTTAACTTTTATATTTTCTATATTTTAAATTAATCATAGTAATAAAATTCTTACCAGATATTCATGTAGCTGAAAATTATTACCTTAGGCTATGTTTGGTTGGTCGTAAGATTTTTAATGGAATATAATAGAATAAAATGAAATGAAATGATTTATAATAGAATGTAACATAAATGAATGTAATATTAAAAATTGTTGTTTGGAAAGGATGAAAGAATTCATAATATAATATAGTAAAATGTTATTTGGATGAAGGGTTTATAATGTAATATAGTGTAAACCTGTTTATCATTTTACATTCCATATTAAACTTCTCAAATTGGAGTTTTTTTTTTATTTTTACTGTTTAGAATGGAATGAAATGTAATATGAAACTTTCCCCTTCTATTCCATTCTATTATAAACCATCATCTCAAACGATGAAATAATATTATATTATATTCCATTTCATTAATAATCTTCCAACCAAATATAGCCTTAAGTAATCTTAATTTATCTTAAAATATGAAGGCTCTTGTATTTTTATAATCTTTGAAAAAGATTTTTTGTTAGATTTATATCAAACAAATTTATTTAAAACTATAATTAAAAATCAAATTAAAGTATTAATGTAAATTTGGTAAACTAAAATTTAGCGAGAAAGTCTTAAAAAATTAAATTAAAAAATTCCTTCTTTTAAATTTTAACTAAAAATAACAGATATTATCACACATAGGTAATCAAATACTACTGATATCGTAATTTAATTAGTTTTAGACCTAATTTGTTCCTATTTAATTTAATTTAAATTAATAATTTAAGATAATTATAATAAATTATTTAATTAATGCAAGTATACTATTTATATTATATTTTATTGTTATTTTTTAATTAAAATTTAAGAGAGTACTCTTTAAAGAGTAATGCCTGTTTCTTGTCCGACGTCCCATCAATGAGCATATCGTTCCACTTTCCAAATGGTGCCACGTCATCGATACCCAGGAGAAGAAAGTCAAAAAAATGACCGAAAGAAACCAGTATAAAACTGACGTGTCCAGATATGGACATTAACATCTTTTAATAGACGATGATGGAGGTGGAGCCCGCAGACTTCCCTTCTCAGTATAACTGCCAATGAGTACCCAAGACATTGACCGGAGCCATGTCATTGGCCCACGTGTTCCCTTTCCTGAATGGACGTGTCGTCCCTTATCCATTACCACCAATAATGTCCTGCACCAGCACTATAATTAATTAATATTTTCCTCTTACCTGTACGTGTCATTTTATACATCCATCAAAGTTATCGGAAATTTATTTTAAATAAATTATAAAATAATAATTTCCGACGTGTCATTCCCACTACTTAAAGTGTCGTTTCGCTTATACTCCCCAAAACCCTCCTCTAATTGCACTTTCTTGTGAACCCTTCAAAAGATTTCCCTACAACTAAATATCAGCCGTAGATTAAACCCAGGAAACGTGTGAGCTCACAATAACCACGAGAAGACATTACCTTTACAACTACGTATTGATCATTAAAAATGGACAGTGAAATCGTTGTTGTCTTAACCCGAGGGCTTATCCATGACACAGCACACTATAAAGAAAAGACAAGTATTGACAAAGAAGAGACACTTGTTCTCTTATTTACAGCAGGACCAGAGCTTCCTCAATCCAAGCCTTCCGCTCGTCTGATTCTCAATCATTGATCAATGGCGTCCAAGAAGATTTTCCATTCCAGGGCCAACAGTTTTTTCATAGCTCCAGGGCTTGGTGATGCTAGAATCAAGAGTAGTACTAATATTGTAATTCCTGAAGACAGTTTTTTTGAGTTCGGTGAGTCTGATATTTGGAGTAGTTCTAATGCAATTTCGTCAATGGAGAGCCGGAAAATCTTTCCCAACTCACGAGTTTCGTCGAAGAAAGTGTCAAGGAAGATTGAATCAGCTGCCATGGAGAGGAGTCACGTTACATGTTCTTCCCTGCCTGTGAACATACCGGATTGGTCAAAGATTTACAAAGAAGAAAGGAAAGGAAGAGAAGGGGATATCGCCGACGAAGACACTGACTTTGAAGACGACGTTGACGAAGATCACGACGGCTGGTTACCACCTCATGAATATTTAGCTAGAAGGAGAGGAGCTTCATTTTCGGTTCATGAAGGTATTGGCAGGACTCTGAAAGGAAGAGACTTGAGACAGGTGAGAAATGCCATTTGGAAGCAAGTTGGTTTCGAGGATTAATTTAGCATAATCACAAGGATTCCGAAGTTAATATAGAGAAAGCAAGGAGATGTAGGAGTTTCTGATAGGAAATAGTGTAATAACACTTGATCGTTATATGTAGCCTGACAGACTAATCTCTATGCTCTTTTGTTTTCATTTTTCTTTTGGTGGTTTGAGTGGAATTCCTTCTGTTTACAGCTGTTTGAATGTAGACAGAAGATCTTAATCTGTACTTGTCAGCTTCTTTGGCATAAGAAAATCAGGTTCTCGTTGATCATCTTCTTGTTTTTAGATTGCCCATTTTCTTGTTTCACTTATTATCTGTTGTTCTTCTTGCGCCGATGAGAAGGAGATATGGACTCGTTCGTCGGGAGTGGTTGGCGAGAAAGGTACGGTTGACCCAGAACAAAGCTTGAATTAAAATTCATTGTTCATCAACCACCATCCACCTCAGTATCCTTCTTTGTTTGGTAGAGAAAATTGTTTTAAGAAACTATTGATAATATGGACTCACAAAAACGACTATAATCACCGCAACATCATAATTGTTGCACCCGTCAATGCTATATCCTGACAGGCACTTTGACAAAATGTTATAGATGAGGTTGATTTGGCGCGGGGCTCATGTGTGAGTGAACGATATGACCCTTCTATTCTTCTGTTCTTACATGACTTGATTGGCACTCCAAAAGTTGTGAAAATACATACGTTCTCATCCAATGATAAAGGCTTTTCGCTTTAATAAAATTTAAAGTAAATTATATTAATATAATTTTCAGATCATTTTTGAAATTATTTTCAAATAAATAAATCTAAATTAATTTTAAGACAAGACGTAAAAAAGTAGTTAATTAAAGAAAAATAAGTTCACTTTTATTATTATTTAAACGACGGTGTTTTGATTTTTTTATAATGTAAATAGAGAGTAAACATGATACATATTACATGACGAGCCTAGAGCGACAAATTCCCGACATATCCTCTAATAGGATTAAGAGGCACCTAATGGGTGTTACATCAAAAGTAGTAATCCCTAGCTCGAACTGGTCTGTAAAGTTAACGAGCCAGTCAGCACACCGATTACCTTCTCTGTAGATATGCCAAGTTAAAACTACCTAATTACGGGTAAACAATTCATTGATATCTAGGACTAGAGGATTGAGAGAGATTGGCACTCCAAAAGTTGTGAAAATACATACGTTCTCATCCAATGATAAAGGCTTTTCGCTTTAATAAAATTTAAAGTAAATTATATTAATATAATTTTCAGATCATTTTTGAAATTATTTTCAAATAAATAAATCTAAATTAATTTTAAGACAAGACGTAAAAAAGTAGTTAATTAAAGAAAAATAAGTTCACTTTTATTATTATTTAAACGACGGTGTTTTGATTTTTTTATAATGTAAATAGAGAGTAAACATGATACATATTACATGACGAGCCTAGAGCGACAAATTCCCGACATATCCTCTAATAGGATTAAGAGGCACCTAATGGGTGTTACATCAAAAGTAGTAATCCCTAGCTCGAACTGGTCTGTAAAGTTAACGAGCCAGTCAGCACACCGATTACCTTCTCTGTAGATATGCCGAGTTAAAACTACCTAATTACGGGTAAACAATTCATTGATATCTAGGACTAGAGGATTGAGAGACATTGCGCGTTTCGACGGAGATGATAGTAGATTAATCACTGCACGCAAATCTACCTCTCTAATTCAACTCGACGATAACTTAGGTTTCAAGCCACATTGAGGGCGATTGACCAAATTTGCTCTTCTTTGCCAGATCAACGCCTTGTAAATCTGATGGACATATTCCAAAACATGATGCGCTGGAAAAGTTGGCCAAGAAAAGTGCTCTTTAAAAAAGACTATATTTCTCTAAATCCATAAAAACCAATACGCAGTGTCAAAGAAAATTGACCAATCCAAGCCAAGCATAAGTTGGTGTGTTTGTAGATTCCTTACTAGCCACTCCTTAGTTGTCAAAGTGAAAAAATCCGAGAAGACTGCTTGTGGAGGGAACATACTCCATAATTTGCGAGCTTTGGAGCAGTCACGCACTACATATAGTGAGGATTCGTCTAATTGGCAATGGTAGCACGCAACATTAGTTGTTAATTATTTGCGAACTCCTTGTTGATTAGAAAGTAATCGATCGTGTGAGAGTAGCCAAAGGAATGAGTGAATTCATTGTAGGCCCTGCTACTGCCATATTGCCTTCCAAAACCCATTAAACGAAATGTCTTCATGATCCATTATCATGGAATATGCGAATGCAGTAATGAACTACCCAGTGTTTGATCTTCTCCAAATTAGCTTATTAGGCCCTAAGTAGGGCCTCGACAGAAAAATACCCGCTATGGACATGCAAATCGAAGAAGGGAGCATAGTTTGGAACGCTTCCCATTTCTAATTACCTGCAATATCTACAAAGTGATGAATATGACAACCAATAGTTGCTGTTGGAATAGGAGCCACTGCATGGAAAATAAGAGGTCCCCAATCCTCAACCCAGGGATCTAGCCAGAATGGAGTCCTTGATTCATCACAGATCATCCATTTCATGCCCTGCAGAACATGGTGTCAAGTAGCTTTTATACTCTTCCAAACCATCGAACCACCTGCTGCATCAAGAAAAGAGGGAATGTTGTTAGCATCAAAATTATACTTAGCTGAGAGAATTTGTACCCATAATGCATTAGGCTTAGAAACCATTGACCACCCTAGCTTTATTAGTAAGGCATCGTTGGTTTCCCGAATTTTTTGAATGCCATCTTTCTGCTGTCTTGAGTCAAGCCCCATGGAAACTGGCGCATTAATTTCTCTAAAATATCACAAAGAAGGCAAGGTAGTTGGACCGTCTGTATAGTGTAAATGGAAAGCGCTGCGATGACTGATTGTGTTAAAATAATTTGTTCGGCAAGCGACAAAATATTGGCTATCCATCTCGAGAGATGTTGTTGAACCTTATCAAGAATATAATGGTAGGTTCTTTTACTAACTCTCTCGTGCAAGAGGGGCACGCAAAGATAGCGTCCTAAATTATTTGTCTGCTTGAAACCCAATACACTGCTTAACTAGTGCGCCTTTGAGTGATGTATATTTCTGGAATAAAAGCAGCGAGATTTGTCTTGATTGATCCTTTGACCAGATGCTGCGCATAAAGTATGTAATGTGTATCTAATCTCGTACACTTGTTTGATGGAAGTTTTTGAGAATAGAATGAGATCGTCAACAAACAATAAGTGAGAGATAGAAGGCCCTCTTCTACTTAATTTAATAGGCTTCCATCTTCCTTTAGAGACTGAGTTAGTAATTAAGTGGCCCAATCTTTCTATACATAGTATGAAAAGTTAAGGCGATAGTGGGTCGCCCTGTCGAATACCTCTGGTGGGAGTGAATATGTCGCTTAGTTCACCATTGCAATTCACTTGCCTAGAAACCGAGGAAAGATACTTCATTATCAGATTTATCAAAGATTCAGGAAGCCTAATATCGATGAGTGTATCTTTGATAAAATCCCAGGAAAACCTATCATAAGCTTTTTCAAGATCCATCTTGATAGCAAGTATTCCTTTCTGTCCCGATTTCCTTTTCATTGTGCGGATGACTTCTTGGGCAATAATAATATTGTCCGTTGTCAGTCTACCTGGTACAAAACTGTATTGAGTTGGAGCTATGAGATCCTCTAGGTGAGGTTTGAGCCGGTTGACAATAATCTTGGTAATAGCTTTATAAATCACTGAACATAAAGCTATGGGTCTGAATTGAGTGATCGACGTGGGAGTTGGAATCTTCAGTATAAGAATCATAACGGTACGATTCAATTCAGATTCTTAGGCTTCATGTCTAAAAATTTTCTGGATAAGCAATGTCAGTGAAGGTCCGACGGTGTTCCATTGAGATTGGTAGAATAAGGTGGTAAAACCATCAAATCCTAGTGTCTTATTCGTAGCCGTATCAAAGAATGTTGTCTTGATTTCATTAGGACTAAGAGGAGTTTGCATGTCAGTTATAGCCCTGTGAGAGAGTGAAGGAAAAAAACCGGTGATAAGGAGGTTACTAGGTGAATGAATTTCTTTCGTGTAGAATTCCTCAAGCAAATTCTTCGCTATCCGTTTTATACTCTCTGTGTCCGATCCCACGCACCCATTCTCATCTTTCAGTGTAACAACCCTCATTTTTCGTCGTCTGGCAATTGTGGTAGCTTGATAATAATTAGTGTTTCTGTCTTCATGGCTTAACCACCGACATCGTGAGTGTTGGTGCCAATAAAGCTCTTCTTGATAAAGGTCATGTTCCAGTTCATAATGGAGATATTCCTCCAGCACTTGTAGAGAATGCGAGTCTTTTTCTTCAAGAATTTATTGAATCCCTTTGAGTCGTGCCATGAGTCTTTTTTTCGATGAAAGATGTTGCCAAAGGTACTTGAGTTTCAATGATGTAATGATTCCGAAAGATTTTGTACTGCACTACTAAAATAAGATATATTAGGCTTCCAATTATCTTCGACAATCTGATCAAAGCCTTTTTGTGTCAACCAAGTTGCCTGAAATCTGAAAGGCCTAGAGGTCGGAGGTATGTGTGTATTTTGTTGTAGAGTAATAAGGAGCGGCCTATGATCTAACTTTAAAAAGGGCAGATAAGTAACAGAAGTATTTTGGAATGTTGATTGCCAGGAGTTAGAGCAGAAAACTCGGTCTAATCTAGCAAGTATTTGTTCTCTTCTCCAAGTGAACTTTGACCCTGAGTATCCTAGATCATGCAGTTGGCAACATTGTATACAATCCCAAAACTGAGAATTGACTATTGGTTGGAGTCTAGAACTTCCTCGTTTATCATTACTATCTAGTTTAGCATTGAAGTCTCCACCCAGAATCCAAGGTTTAGAGGTGATCCTAGCAATTTTGCCCAGATAATTCCATAGGAAATGTTGTAAGGAATACGTAGGGCTTACGTAAATTGCTGTGAAGTCAAAAGAAGATTGCCCTCATTCAATATTAGTATGTACAAATTGTCAGTGAGCTAACAAAATTTGGACAACTAAATTAGCTTTCCATAATAACCAGATACCTCCCGAGAATCTTGAGGCTTCCACCCTGAAAGAGTGTTCAAATCCCAAGCTCCTAATAACCTTCTTCGAATGATTTCCACAGATTCTTGGTTCAAACAAGACAATAAGAATAGGATTATGTATCTGAATATAATTATTAATAATTGGCTTGAAGGTCTTACCTCTAGCCCCTTGGTAGTTCTATATGAAGATCGACATAAATAACTAGCTAAAGTCGAAGTAAACGTTGTTAAGCTTGAGTGTTTATCGTGTTATCATCCAGAACCCTACTAGGATTAGTCCTGGGATTCGGTTGAATCTCTTCCATCTAGAAGTCGGGTACAAAGGAGGTCTCACTTTCTAACGTCGAGACTTTTCCAAAATCAGGTGGTCAGGATGGAGGCAGAAGGTGGTCAATACGCGACGGTGGCATTGTGATATTCATACATACGTCTTGCATGTCCTCTGCCATGGCTCCGCAACCCCTGTTTTCTTGCATGGCCTCTGTAAGGGATTGGTCTTTAATTATTAACTATGTATGGGAGGGGATGGAAATGGCCACATGGCAGGATGTGGTTTGCTGGGATGTCTCAGATGATGTTGTTGGAGCCGAAGCGGTCTTATTGTTATCAGAGTGGGCCCTGGGGGTGTTGCAGATGTGGTTTGTCTATTTAGAGGACTTATTTTGGTTCATAATTCTAACAGGTCCACTAGACGATGGCCCTTCTGGTCCATAGGCTCTTGTCGTCAGTTGGGTCTTATAAGTCATTTGTCGTTAATATTTCACTTGAGGATTCGAGGTCTTGTCTCGATGGTTCTCCTCAGCAGGCGTAGAGTTACCGTTTACAGGTTCCATCGAAGCCTTGTATGTCAGAATTGTATACCTCAAGCCCCTCAAATCCTTATGCTTGTCTCTTTCCCTACTATCATTTCCTTGTGCTGTTGCTTTGTTTGGTTGCCGGCAAATTCGACATTGTACCTGGATCCATGGTCCATAGACCTCCTTCCGAAGGGTGTCCACTGGCAGTTTTACTTGGGATTCTGCTGGGTTAGTCGGCCCCATCTCTGCTGTGGTGCCCCTTGATTCCATTTGTTCTTTATGTTTTGTCGGGCAATTCGTGACGCCATGGCCAGCTAAACCACAAGAGAAACAGATATGTGGCAAACCCTCATAAGCAACCTTTATAATTTCTCCATCGAGCTCTACAGTTGATCTAAGGGGAGAACTTAAGTCCATGTCGACTGTGACCCTCGCAAATTTGCCTCTCTGGGATTGTTGTGTGTTATCGTCGATCTTGACAATGCGGTCGATCAAGTTCCCAAGGGCTTTGAGGATGGAAGGATGATACCGAGCGACTGAGAGCTTTGGAAATCAAACCCAGGCGACAACATGTGAGATCTTTCCGAATAAGGGGCGAAAATCTGGAGTCCATGGTTGCACGGATAAAACATGACTGGATATCACCCATGAACCTTGTGTGAGTGCCTACAGATAGTCGTCTTCCTTGATAAAGTTAATTAGGTAAAAATTATTGTCTATATCAACAATTTTCATGTGGCTATTGAGTTTCCACATTGTGTTTAGTCTGGTTTTAAGCAAATTGAATCCTAGCTTCTTGCCTAGCAATTTGACCAAGACTGCTTTCTCCCATTGTTTGTCGAGTGGTCCTCTGAATGTATTGGATAATTCAATGCTCATTCCAAATTCACCTTGTACTATGTTGATATCCCCTTCTGTAATCTAAATAGGCTCCTCTTCAGGCCAATCTAAATCCTTTTTAGGGACTGGACAGCCTGTGACCACTGCACAATAACTAGTTTGAAGTGTCGGTGGATTAGGCGAGTGGGGAGGAGGGTCTTCCTCCCGTTTACAAATTATGACCTTTTTTGCAGCAGTGGAGATGAGTGCATCCCGTTTTGAATCCATTTACTTAAATATATGGGATTTTAGTATAACGAGGGAAGGTCAAGTTGGTGCCAAAGAAGTAATATTATAAAGTAACCAAGAGATGAAATGTCGGGCCGAACCGGCCATCGTTATCCCTTGACTTCGAGCTAACTTTGGAAATTTTAGAACGGTGGAGGCTCTTGACCTAGACATGGACAATAATTTTGGTTCACTCTTTATCTGTTTTTATGAAAAGAATATTCAAACAACTATATATATATATATATATATATATATAGATAAGTTAATCGATTCGTGTTATATAGACGAAATAGCTTTCTTTAATTCTCTAGGATTTTCAGATAAATATTTTAATTAATCAATTAACTGATATGCCTAATACAAACATGGAAAATAAATTAAATTTTATTAATAAAATAAAATCGTAATAAATTATTTTAAAATTTTGTTCTTTTTTTATTTTATTTTTTTGCATTTTTAATTCAATTCAAATTGATAATATACTATAATATATTTTCATTATTAACATACTAAGAATGATATAAATAGTAGTTACAATCTGAATAGTTTATATTCTGTGAATTTGAAATGTTTTCATTTTCAAATTAAATTAACTTATAATAAAATGTATATTTTATTATATAAAATAAATAATAGTTTGATATACTTATGTATGAATACACAAAACCTAAGTAAATTCTTCACGTCAAATAATCAAATTTAGTTTTAGTAGTTGGAGGAGTTATAAAAGATAGTCTACTAGTTAGTATTGTCTTTTTAAATATTTTATATTTAGTTTTTATCAATTTCTACTATCTGAATAACATTTATGATATGTTCAAATTTTGTCTCATATGATAATTTTAAATTAATTTTAGACAGCGTCTCGCAATTTATATTAAATTAAAATATGAATTTATATGGTATTATTAAACAATAAGAAGGTTCATTTAAAATTTTTAATTTTAAAACTTAGGTATGCCTTAGGTAAAAGTTGGACAATTAAAATAAATCTTTTTCCTAATGTTTGACAAATAAAACATGGCATGAAATGAAAAAATAAAAAATTACTCCATTTTTTAGTCAATATTCGTTTTGTCGTGTAATTTTGTAAAATATGTTTTAAAAATATGTTAAATAAAATGCAATTTAATACAAAAAAACTAAGCAAAATTAAACATTTGCATGTCAAAAATATATTCATTAAATTTATTAAAATTAAACTTATAATACGAAAAATCTAGAATTAAAAAATTCAATCGATATTAAATTGTTATAAAATTGATTAAAATTAAAAATTAAAAATATGGTTTAAAAGGAGAATTTAAAGTTTAAAAAAGATTATTAAATAAAATTAATTAATTAATTTTAATTAAAAATTAATCTATAAAAATATTAAATTATTAATAAATTTTTAAAGTTTTTTATAAAAAGAATACAAAAAGCATAAAAAAGCATTGTCTTTATGCAATTTATTACACCTCCTGTTATAATAATTATCTAAATATTAACATAAAAGCAATGGTGGGTAAAATATGGTGCGATGAGGGAGTATCAATCAAGTGGCTCCAAGCCGTTGATGAGGTTTACAAAATGAAGTCTAATATACTTAAAAACACTGTGAAAATGTAGATGATAAACGTAGACTAGACTCGACAACACCGGATCACCGCTTGTTCTTTGCTTGGACAGAGAGAGTCGGAGAAGATACAGAACCAAACAGGAGAAGAAGCCAAAACCATCCCTTCTCCCTGAATTTCAGAGATAATAGA
Organism: Erythroxylum plowmanianum; assembly: GCA_025531925.1. NCBI lineage: Eukaryota > Viridiplantae > Streptophyta > Magnoliopsida > Malpighiales > Erythroxylaceae > Erythroxylum > Erythroxylum plowmanianum. Next base: position 45,113,970 of record JANVCQ010000005.1, on the reverse strand, counting down.
GAAAGTAGGTAAATGGTAAGTGAGAAGAAGAAGAAACTTACGGGGCTGTTTGTGGCAATGATTTTCGGTGTAGCAGTCTACTTCAAGCTCTGGTCTATTGATTACGCTATCTCCTCTGATGACACCGAGTTGTTGAGGTTTGCTTATGTATATATGTCATTACTTGGTGTTTGTACTTGTTGGTCTATAATTCATATTCCTAGGCGACGTGTTTGGCTGGTTTTGTGGGTGCTGTAAAAAAGCTAATTTGCAATGGCTTTCAATGCCTTTGATTGATAAAGATCCTAACTTCTTGGTTGTTTGGTTGAGTTTTGATAATTGCGGTAATAGGTCCTTTTGTATTTTCTAAAATGTGAAAGCTTTGTAGATTGGGGCTTATTTGTTGGCGAGGTTTATGCCCCCATTTTTCCTTTCCTTGTGGATTTGACTTGCTAATGTGGAACTTTAAGTATGAGTAGAACTTGTTAGGTTGTTCCTTGTAAAATGTAGTTCGGTTAAATGTAGGAATGATGCTTGTACGTCCCTGATCCTTTGTAATGATTAATGATAGATTTAACTGAGTGAAAAAAAGATAGTCGTGCTGGAGATCCAATTGGATATTAGATCTAATGTTTTCTCTTACTGATTGCTTTAGTTCATTATAGGTTCTGTTCAACTTTAGAATTCCTTTTGCAGTCTCTCCTCCTACAGATACAATTTTTTATATTTACCTGTATTAGCGGTAGTCAACTGTAAATATTCATTTTCCATATCTAGCGTCCTTGATTTAAGGCTTAATTTGTATTGATTTGTATCGTATTTTAGTTTCTTTGATTTAAAAGCTAATTTAAGCTCCTTCTTGTATATAATAATATTATTTATCAATAATGAAAGATAAGATAGAAATAGCTCTCTTTTTATATTTTGGCATGGTATCAGAGCAGTTACAATCTGAAGCATTCCATGGCCAAAGACACTTCTTCGAGCATCAGTAACAATCAATCAAATACTATCCAAATTAACCTTGATGCCTCATCACCATACATCCTTCATGCTTCTAACAACCCAGGGACAACATTAGTAACCTGTCTCCTAAAAGAAGAAAACTATCCCATATGGCGTCGTGCTATGACTAATGCACTCAAAGCCAAAATCAAATTTGGCTTTGTAGATGGATCTATTACTTGTCCACCATCTGGTTCAAAAGAAGAGTTTGCATGGATCAAATGCAATTCAATGGTCCTTTCTTGGATCTTCAATTCTCTTCATCCTATGCTACATGATAGTGTGACATTTTTTGTGACAGCACAAGAGTTATGGAGAGATTTAGATGAACGGTTTTCACAAGGTAATGCTTCCCGAATTCATCAATTAAAAACTAAAATGATGAATACCTTTCAAAAGGGGATGACTGTCTCAACATATTACACCAAGTTAAAGGGCATTTGGGATGAACTTCGCACTTATTCACAAATCCCACCATGTACCTGCGGTTCAACAAAGGCACTTGCTGCAAAAAGAGTGCACCAATTTTTAACGGGTTTGAATGAAAAATACAAAACTGCCCGTTCTCAAATCTTGAATATAGATCCCTTGCCTTCTTTATCTCATGTTTATGCACAGGTAGGCCAAGAAGAGCGACAACAATTAATAGCAGACTCGTGATTGCCTTCTGTTGATGCGGCAACGTTCTTGACAAATAGTTTCAGCAAATCCAGCAACAATCGCAAATCTACAAGTAACCGTGACCTCTCCAAGCTATTTTGTGACCATTGCAAAAAGACGAGGCACACTAAAGAAACTTGTTTTGAAATACATGGCTATCTAGAATGGTGGGACAAAGGGAAGAAATCTGATAGAGCCAAGACAGCCAAGCCAACCCAAGTATATGTTAGGAGGCATAAGAAGGGAGCAGAGGGGCAGAAATGAATAAAGCATATATAGTAAATATATAGATATAGATATAT
>JANVCQ010000005.1:45081534-45092399 GCA_025531925.1 Erythroxylum plowmanianum | reverse complement strand
TTTTAGAAAAAAATTAGATAAAGCATGAGCACTTTTTATCATATCATAAACATTAACATACTTGATAAAAGATGTTCCAATATTACAATAAACCAAGGAATGAATCAAAGTTCTTTGTGTTTGATCAATGCACCCAACTGGCATAATACTATATCACGTTATTTCTTAACTAGACTTATATATATCAACAATAAATTAACATTTCTTTTTTAAATAAGGAAGGAATCTCATAATAAGAAAGTGTCATAAATTTTAGACCTATCATTGTTGTAACATCTATTGCTTCATGAAAATAGGATGAATTTAAAGCATTCAAAGAATTAAATTAATGATTAAACCATCTAGTCTATGTTTGTTTACATCGAACATCCTTATCAACTAAGACACTTTTTAAACTAGGTTGAAACGTGGTGTAGTTCTTGGAAAAAAAAAGAATATATGTTAATATCATCTTCCTCGTCCCTTTATCTAGTACTTATTGCGCTTCATTATTTTCAAAAGATATATTATGAGCCTCTTTATTTTTTTTATTTGTTATTGCAAATAATTTTTATTCCTCTTATGTTACATCAAATGGTACTTTCTTTTAAGAAATAATATGACCTTAATACAAGTAAGATATTATTTGATTATATAAATTCAATCCACCTTTAAACATTCTACAACAAAATATACAATTATATTACATATTTCTGTAAGTTGTTTATGAAGAAGAAAAATAATTTTATGCTAGATTAGGCTTGCCATGAATGAACGAATATTTCATATTCTCCATTATAATTTTTTCTGATAATTTCATATTTTCCATTATAATTTCAAGCTAAAAAACAAATAATTTTGTAAGTTTGTACACAACTATAAGATTTGGAAATTCTAAGAAAACAATATATATTAAAAATATTTTCCTACTAGATACATTAATTATTAACTGATACAACAACTCTTAATTTTTTCTTTTCATGGAATCAATGAAGAAATAGATGAAACAAATCCTAATAATCAGGGGACTTAACCTTCTAGAGTTGAGACATAAAAGTATAGTTTTGAGATCAAACAACTCTGAATCACCTGAAGACAGAACGAAATCGAAAGATAAGACTATGTTAAATTTTCTAACTCAAGAGTCTGAAGTTAAGTCTCACAGGATTACAATTATGAGAAATGGTTTAATACAATGATCTCACTATTTATTTTACTTAAATTATTAAGATTAAATTATCTATTTAAAATTTAAAATTTTACTTAATTTCACAATATATTAAAAAATATTAATAAAACGTTTAAAATTTTAATTTTTATAAAAACAATTCACTATTAACTTTATTATTAATAGTGCTAAAATAAATCGCCACTTAAATTAATTATTTTATTAGTCAATATTCACATAAATTAATTCTTTTACATGTGATATTAAGATAATTATAATTAAAATGTTTTTAAAATAAGAATATAAGTAAACTTAACATGGTTTTCTTTCGTATCTCCTATTTATACTTTCTTTATACTTAAAAAAATCTTAATTTTTAATTTTTCAAAAACCCACCCTTTTTAGAATTTAGTTAAAAATGACGATGAAATATACATAATTTAAACATCAAACACATAAATATCAAATATTGTACATATGATTCAATCTATTTCTTAATCTCGAATTAAATTAATTAAATTCAACATAAATTAATAATTTATTACATTTAAAAAAAAGATATTTTTTTTTTAAGTTTTCAGGAAGTATATGTCACTTACTAAGGATGTACTTAGATTTACTTAGAAAAATGGTAATAGGAATTATAATGAATCGATTCCTCACTGTAATGAAAGTATAGAGTATTGTTACAAAAGGAGATATAAAATAGTATTCATCTAATCATAATAACATATATTATTATATATATGCATGCTAACGTATTCAAGAAGCAACTTATGAGTTACGTTAATCCTATTAATAACATTATATGATTTTTGCGAAAAAAATTTAAATAATTGATTAAATATTTTAATAATTTTAATTAATATTATAAAATTATGTAAAATTTTAAGATTTATCTAATTATCAAATTACTTTTTTCCAAGTGAATAATTGTATCAAATGAAAATGATTGAAATTTAATAAATTAAAGGTAGTATTTGTCAAAATAATTGATTTATGATACTTACACAAAATTACTTATATTAAAATTTTCTAATAATATTTAATAGATTATGTTAATGCAATTTTATTAATAAGTTATTGTCATATATAAACCTAGTCTTTCAACAATTTTTTATTTAATAATAACAGTAAATGACATGATCAATTTTTTCATATTTCACCTATAAGTTAAATTTTTTAAATAATTAATAACTAAGCTTTCAGTTTTAATAAGTAAAATGATAAATATTCTTATTATTTTATTTATTAATTACATTTACTTAATATTAACTAGTATAATCATATTTAATATAAAAATTTAATATGTTTCATTAATAATTATAAATATTAATTTATCAAATTACTAATGTATATTAAATATTAATTAACACATTTTTATCTATTATATAAAAAACTAATAAGTAAGATTATTTCTTACTTCAATCATATTTTTAAATATATAAAAAAAGTGATTGATTGATTTCTATTAATTAATAATTAATAATTCTTTTTTATATCGTTGGCTGTACTCAATGTGAACACTAATTAATTATTTTCCTAAACTCAGTACCATTGTTCCTTAATTTTATGTCACTCAATAGTAACACTAATTTATTTTTTACCAATTTATTAGACTCAATAAAAATACTGTGCAATTTTTCAGCGAGATCTATTATAACTCATATTAATAGTAAAAATTAATCAATTATTTATTATTTATTTAAAAATATGAGCTAAATAAAAATTAAATCCTCTTATTTATTGATGTATTAACAAATTTTAATTATTAATAAAACACGATAAATTGATAAATTATTAATTATTAACAAAGTGAATTTTGAATTAGGGTTCAAGACATCTATCAGATTTAAACTATATCAAATTTCATTGTAGTAATATCAATTAAAATATAAAGATTTGCGGTGATTTTTTACATTGATATTAAATTATGAATATTTTCTTATTTTGGTGATTTGTTAAAAAAATGTGAATCTGGTCAAAATTGGATTATGGAAATTAAAAAAGCGGCTGGTCATAATTATCAAATAAAGTCCGAATAAGAAAAGGCTTCAAAGCTAGCGCCAGACAAGAGACAAGGTTTTTTACTTTTAACGACTACTCATGACGTGCCCTGTCCCGTGTATCATGCTTCTTTTGGCCCCGACTTGGATCTTTCAAAACCCAACTTTTTCTATGCGGCCGGGAAAAAAAAAAAGCAATTGGTCCTTTGTTAGATTACTGAATACTGATACTGGCAGTTGGCAGTTGTGTTCTTGCCGTAATTCTGAAGCCAGTGTGAAGAGAACCCCAGGCAATGGTCAGGAGTACAACCCACCACTTGCTCAGTAGTACGACTACCAACCCAACCTTGAAGGCATACTTTATTGTCCTGGGTAGAAAATATAGCCTTAGATAGTGGCAAGTGGGTTCTGAAAACAAAGTAATAAAGATGGAGGAGAGAGCTCAACTAAAACAATATGCTTTGGGAATGGTCTTTGTCTCCCTCTCCCAGCTCCTCCGTGCTTTTGACCATTGGTTTTAATGACCCACCCAACCCATTGTTCCTCATCACCTTCTTTCTAGTACTTTTATAGTAACCCCAGTTGTACAAAGTCCAAACTATTTATCAGCAAACAATGTCATAATGCAAGTGAACATGTTGGTACAAGTACCAATGAGATGAACAAAAAGTGTATATAAAAACGATATTGGAGGAGTGAAAGAAGAAAGACAGCGCAAGAGAAGGCGTTGATCACACGATACCAGCAACATTTCTCACGATCCAACTAAGGATCTCATCGTCAAAAAGGCTTGTGTTCAGGATTGTATGCACTGTTTTGTCAGCAACCCTACACCAAAACCTAAAGCTAAGTGGTTTTTGTCTTGCCCACATGTATGGATCATTGCTCAAGGAATGGAACACGGCCATCTCCGTCGGCTTAGGTTGTTCCATTCTTATGATCAAGGATAATTATGTATTTTTATATGTTGGGTTAAGAAATCAAACAAAGAACAGCCAATCATCGAAAGTCGAAAAGCCGCAACACATGCGACTTGACTCTCTCTTTCACTCAAGACTTTCTATCTGCTTACGTTAGCCACACGTGAATCTATTATTACCTTGGTTTTAGCAAACGAAGAAAAATATAAACAAAACCACCCACTTCTAGGGTCCACACTTGCTCACGTGTGGCTGAGTAGGATTCTTAGAAGTTTGTGTACTGTATTATCATAGAGAATGTGTTTTAGTCTTTCTTCAGCTGCTTGGCTTCCATATTCCAGGATTCACCTAAATCACCTACTCTCTTTGGACGTTACTGCTTTAACCTGGTTTTGTTTCTTCTCTTACAAGTAGAAAACAAAGCTATTGACTTTGTCTTTGACAATAATGTTTTCACAATCCCAATGCCGAACTGAATTGGATTTTTCTAATGTTATGTAAACAACTGAGGATGGCATGTCCGTTTATTAATAAGAGATTGTCATGTGGTGGTGTGGACTTCTGCCTTTGAAACCCATTTCTGGAATTTGATTAGATGTGTTATTAATTTTGGTGATTACATGTGGCAGTAGGTTACTAGCACAGTATCCTGCGCAGATATGTATGTCAATCGAGAATCTGTTGTCGTGTGAAACATCTGATATGCTCGATACCCTTGGAAGGGTACAAGTCAACTCAGCCTATTTATATGGTGTAAGCTCTGATTAGACCTCTAACCACCTGGGTTTTGGATAGTCATGCACGGAACAATCACATTATGCATTCATAATCCTCTTGCTTAACGTATTTTTATTGTTTGCTTCTTTTTCTAACTGGTTATGACTTTGAGACACTTGAGAATGATTCCAAAATTTCCAACCAAAACTTGGGGCGTCCAAGTCAAAGACAGCCACGGGATTTGATGCCTCCATTCTTTCTGCAAGGGAGTAATTAATAATAATAATAATCTTACCAAACCTTGTATGATTAGCAGCTCCAAAATTCAAACTACCACTCCAATGGGGAAGGTTTCATTTTCTTGAAGTCAGACGAGACAGACACAAGGCAGGAACACCGACAGGGTTACTGGTTCAGAAGTTACTGTTGGAATAAGGAATTTGCATTTGCATTGTATGTTCTGGAAATCCCTTCACCAGGTTTCCATTCAGGAAAAAAAAAATTCTTTACAAACAACAACAGGTCCTTAAAAAGACTTCTACTTGTCGGACTTGACTGCCCAAAAAGAAAAAAAATTACAAATGGAAGATGGAGAATTAGGGGACTAGCTTATAATGACAGCAAAATGTTGGGACTTGGGATGAAATATGAAAATGGATGGGAAGTTCTAAAAAATTCACTTATTCCTTGCTTCTAAAACCACAATGACAAAAACAAGAAGAGTATAGCTTGGAAGACCAATGAATTATATTGGAGCAGCACCTCCCACAACTTGAAGAAGAGTAAAAGGTTAGTACTGGAACTGGCTGTACAAGTTGAAAACGAAGCTTATTTCTTCATCTACCTGCCAATATTGTCACTGCTTGAATCCATTAGAATCGTCAACCTTCTTGCTGTTTTCATGAAGTCGCTGCAAGAAATGAGTAGCAATGTCATTGTCAGATCACCACTAAAGCGAATTCAACAAATGACAGGCCCCAAAAAAATGGTTTATAACAGAAAAAGGAAACAAAAAATGACCTGAATGGTTCATCTCCGATATGTTTGATAGTGCCAGTCACATCTCGGTAAAGCACGTTGCTCAGTGTCTCAGAATTCTTGATGCCAAACATGTCTGCCATTTTTCTGTACAATTCATCATATGACCCAAGTAAGGAGAGATCAAGGGTGCGACCCACGTCCTCTGATTCCATGAAGACTTTGCAGTGACCAGTTTCAAGAGGAGGCTCAGTGTCTTGGCGGCTATCCTTACACCATTGTAAACCTTCACAAGACAAAAGTTCAGGTCGGCCTTTTTGATGAAGGGCAGACCCAGAGCCATCAGAAAAATTGGCGGCGGCCTTATCTAAATTACACTCAGATGAACTATTTACTGTAAGAACTTGTGACACTGCATCAGCTGAGCAGCTTAGAGAGATCTGCTGCTCAGTAAGTATTGGCTGACCAAAAAGTACAAGCTGGGGTGTTTTTGCATCATCAGGTTTCTTTGAAGTCTGGGAAGAATGTGACATAGTTAAAATACAAGAAACATTGTCACTCATGCTAGGCTTCGGAACAACTGGACCATATGAGATTCTATTGTGTGCAGCAGTACGATCAAGTATTGGCGGGAAACCAGCCGGAAGTAGACTTGTCTGCAGTTTATTGAGGTGAAGGTCTGATAAAGGTAAACCATAATAAGCATGCCTGGCTCCCTGCATGCCAGCAGGAGTGTTGTCAGTTAGACAACCGAAAGGGCTGCTGGGCCCAAGGAAGTTGCTGGGAAATGTTGGCAACGGAAATTGGCCATCAATGGGGAAATCTGGGTGCTGTGGCAGCCTCAACTTCTTTCTTGGTGGTGAAAAGGTGGAAAGATGGATGGCCGGCACGTTAGATACCAATTCCACTAGCCAAGGGCTGACCCGTTTTACATTCTGAAGCAAATCCGTCTCATCCCATGTAACCTGTATCAGAATTCCCCAACTTATAAGAAAGATTCAGAGAACTGAATTTGGCGAGGCCGAAAAAAGAAGAGTCGTTTCCACACACGCAACAATCTCTATCAATCGATAAGACTTGAAGTTTCCATTAATTTGGATCGAAGAATAGAAACTAAAAACTAAAATATAGGCGCTTAAGGTCGTAAAAATCATAAGCTCAGACTAAGGTCCTTTAACCAGGCAATATATCACAGCTCTGCCTGTGTCTGGACAGTACTTGTTGAGCAATTATATATAACCTGGAAATACAAATCAAATGGTGATGTCCGATGAGTCTCGCAGATTCATCATCTGAAGGCAATAGAAAAACATTCCTTGCTCCAAAAATAAGAAATATTTAAATGTAATACAGTGTCATCTAAACTAGTTGGCTCAAGCTCAATCTTATCACATGTTATGAAACGAAATCTGCGATATCATAGAGGGACAACTCGAACCCGGAACTAGTCAGATGGAGTAATAATTTCATGGCTATCAGGTTATGGCAATGTTGAATCTACATAACAGTGAAGGATCCAGATAAACCAACAGTAAATTGGGATTAAAAGCAGCAGGTTACCTGGAGAAGTCTCCAAGGTGAATCAGGCCAACGCAGAGGATCAGCAACCTGAACAGCAGAGATTGTTCCCATAAACCAACTAATCCGTGAAGAGTCTTCAGTTTCAAAGGCCATCTTGAACCTCATCCCTGAACACCACCGGATCCGCAGTGCTGCTTTCACTGAAGAAGCCTTGACACAAAATTCTGGAGTACTCGCTCGAGGGTAGTAAACAACCTCAAAAGCGTGCCCTTTTGCAGCTAAACTTGCTGCTTCAATTACAGATTCAGGCCTCACTTTCGCCCTACCCACAAGACTACCGGTCGCATTCGAACCATTCCCAGTTCTCCCGAGCTTATTCTCATCTTCCCTCAGAAAGGCAGCGAACCCTCCATAAGGAACAACACAATTGCCACCAGCAGGATTCCATGACGACTCAGGTCCACCTCCAATCCCTCTTTTTGCTCTCCGAATCCCAACACAGAGATCCCCGTTCTCGGCCCTCAAGAAAACTATTGAATCCCCAGCTACAAGCTTCTTATGATTCACAAAAGTACTCCAACCAGTAGTCAACAGATGCCTCCGAGGCGTCCCTCTATATATATGCCTAAACTTCCACGTATCACCATGGACATCCTTTGCAAGAATGGTCTGCACAGGAGGATCCGCCGTGTAATCTAACCGAGGAAAAATGGTCTCCGCACAGTACCTTGGCACAGAGAACCCTCCACCGTTGTTAGCATCCGATTGTGTTAAAGTCTTAGCAAACGAAGCCGGCTTATTATCTTGAGATTCTGTCCCGTTCACTAAAGCTTCTTGGTCCTCCAAATCATGGTCGTTACCATTAGTTGGAACCAACTTCATTTTGGCATAGACTTCGTCTGTTTCAGGGTCGGCCATAAATTTGATAGCAGATACTCTGCAGAGAATATATGGCGGGAGGCGAGGTAAGGTCCTGAAATCAACCGGACCACCGGCGTGCTCGGCGTGGCCTTGAGGGAAGTAGAAAACCTTAGAGTTCACCACAGGCATTTGGACCATGCCGCCGGCGCAAGCATGCCAAAGCTGAGAGTCCAAGCACTTGTCTATCTCTTTCAGTTTCTCCTTCGATTCCATGAACGTAATCATTTCAACACTATTTGAACATAAAGGTTTCTCCTTTACCGTCACTGATAGATTATATCTCAGTAAGTGCTGTAAAACCCACATAGATCAAACAGATTTAAGCACCACTTTAAGAAAGAAATTAATAAAGCACAATCAACTTAGGATTATTACCTCACAAAGCATATATGATGATCAAGAGAAGAACTTAGCCTTTTAACTTCACAGATAGAATAAACAAATTCAAAGCTGAAACAGCTTCCTAACTTGAACTTGGTATTCCCAAGAATTACGATAACAGAGGATGAAAGTTTACTGCTTTGGAAAGTATCACGCGTGCCGGAACTATATAATTCGGCCAGGTGCTCCTCTCCTGAACCCAAAATTTGGTTTCAGAGAATCCAACTTGTTAGTTCCTTGACAACCCAAAATTAACAAGACTTCCAACCTCAAAATTGGAAACTTCAAACTGGGTTTCCAATCTTTACACAGATGCTTTTTTCAATCGCCCAAGAAAAAGAGAGAGCAATCCTTCATTCCAAGATCTACGAAGAAAGCCCTGTTCTTTCGGATATTAGTAGCAGAAAATACAGAAGTCTACACTAGGCAAATTTCCTCTTAAGCTGTGAGGTAAAAGGTGAAACATTTGAGTCACACAGGCTCCAAAAAAGCAAAATGAAGAAAGAAATCACAGGAAAAGTAAAAAAGCCATCATAGTGAATCTTCATGCAGTTCAAAAAGATTCAATCAAAAGAAATCGATGGCCGACAGAGAAGCAGATAAAAAAGCCATCACTGATCAGCAGAGACACAGGAAGAGAGAGAGAGAGAGAGCGACTTTTTGGATCATGCAAGAATCCAAAAAGCACACACACATACACTCTGAAAGAACAGGAAAAAGGACTCAAACGCCTCAATCTTTATTGTTAATTTGTAGTAACAAACAAAAAAGAAATAAAAAAAAGAAAACCAGAAAAGATCAAGTTGGTACTGTGACAGCAGTAGTTAGAAGTGAGTGTTTCGTGTGTATGTGCGTTTGCTTTCATACAAATACGATATTTACCTCACTTAATTATCCATTATTTTACACCGTTTTTTAGATTTCTTACCATTTTCTTCGGATCTGAAGAAACCCTGTCTATCTTCAGAAGCCAGCAAAACAACAAAGATCTTTAAGGAACCTGTCCGCTTCTGCTTTTTTATTGCATTTGTCTTCTATTAAAAAAAATATATCAACCATCTATTCTTCTCCACCCAATTATTATTTCTTCAACTTAAAATACTCCTAGTTTTATTCCCTTTGCCCCACTCCTCCGACTACTCCCATATCCCTAATACCAACATTATGTAACTTAAAAAGAATTGTCTTTTAAGGGCGGTTCAAAGGAATTGTTTAAGTCGTCATCACCCACCCAGTCCAAAATATACGAGATTTTGGAAAGTTTGGTAGTACGTAACCATATTTTTATATAATAGAGGAGTTGTTTCTGATAGACCCACATATAAATGACACAATATAAAAATGATACAAGTTAAATTTCTATGTAACTAAAATTACAATACATTCATAAATAAATGAAATAGAATTAATAATAATAATAAATATCAACAATACTAAATAGAATTAATAATAATAATAAAATATATAAATATATAAATATATACTAAATTAAAATAAAACTAATAATAATAAAACTAACAATATTAATAATAATAACAATACCATTATGAGTATTTGTTTGTTTTCTTTTACTTTTATGGTTTTTCTTACTTTAGTTTTCAAGTAAAAGAATTGTTCGTTTGAGTTTTTAATTGTTTAAAAACCACAAAAAAATGGATTTTATTTTTTAGTTCTCTTTTTTTTAATAATCTGATTTACTATTAACTAACCTGAATATACATTAAATATTAATAAGAATTATGAATATTTTAATTTAATTAATTAAATTAATCAAAATTTTAAATTTTTTAATAATTTATTTAATTTTGTAAGTGAAATAAAATTAGCTCAAAACTACTAATAAATGTAATTAAATTTAAAATATCTTCAAAATATATGAATTTTAAAAATTTTGATTTAATAACTAAAATATATTTAAAGAAATATTTATTTTAAAATTATTTATTTTAATAAAATAAAAGAATTTTTATTAATAATTTATTAATAAATTCTATTTAAAAAATTAATGATCTTAAATTTGAATATTTATAGTGATGTTAAAATATTTACAAATATTATTTAAACAAATATTTTTGCATTAATTTAATTTAATAATTTCTTAAATAATTTACATAAAATACATAATTGATAAAGAAACAATTTATCTTGGAAACATTTTAAGAATAGCTATCCATGTCAATGTTTTGAGATCCGTACCGTACCGGCCGGAAGGTACCGTACCGGCCGGAAAACGGTACCCGGATCTCATCTTCGGTACCGGCCTCAAATACCGGT
>JANVCQ010000005.1:45041079-45063322 GCA_025531925.1 Erythroxylum plowmanianum | reverse complement strand
AAGAACACTTGTATATTTGTGCAAAAATGTGATATTTGTGAATGTGTTGTGTATGTTTTAGAGGAGCCAAGTGGACGTCAGACAGACAATGTCGGACCATCCAGGCAATAGTATATTGGAGCATTCTGTGAGTCAACCTAGATGATTTCCTATGAATGATTTGAATTGAATTGAATTGAATTTATTACACTTCCAATATTATTGAACTGTTTGTGAGTTATTTCTGGATTCCGGATCTGAGATCTGAGGAGTTTAATAGTTGAGCATGTATTGGGAGTGCTTTGATTTGATATGAATTTGACGAATTTACTTTGATTTGTTAAACTTTCAATTATTGAGCTGTTGCGATTGTTTCTGAATTCTGGATTTAAAGTCCAAGGAGTATATATTTGGGACTGTATTGGAAGTGTTCTAATTTGTTTGATAATTCTGATTGTATTATGCCATGTGAATTCTCAACAAAAGTTGAATGTCGGACTTACGTCCGATGACTGTGAAATCTTGCCTGAGCATTTATATAAGATTGTGATATATGAGATTTTCTGAAATTGTTGCATTTCATAAAATGCATGCTTAGATAAAGGCGTTATGACTTGAGTTGCCAGTATCAAGCGCTTGCACGTAGAGCTTTGCTCCGTGATATATGATTTGGCACGTAGAGCTATGTTCTGTGATATATGTTTCGGACTGAGCCCAATGGGCCAGTATTTATTTATGTGATAGACACTAGGTCACAACATTAATAACGAATGTGGAGTCTCATATTCATAAGTATGTGTTTATATATGATCTGATTTGCATTGATAACATGATATGTCATGACAGTGCGAGTATTTGAAATATTCATATTCTGTATGTAATTTGTGTATGTGAATCCGGTGAAATCATCAATGATGGTTCACTCATTGAGTTTGCAAAATTCATAAAAATTGCAACGTAATTTTTCAGGTACAAGACAAGAGATTTAGTATTTATTCCAGATTAGAAGAACGTTTTAGACTAAGTTATGGCTCAGAGGTCTGTCAGCTGATATCAGAGAGTTATAACTTTATGTTGTAGTTTTTGCTTGAACCTATATAAGGTTTTGTAAATATTTGTTTAATGGAGACAATGTGGATTTTGTGAATGAATGCAATGAATGGTTTTAAATTTTGATGATTTTTGATTATGTTAGATGATGCCATGTGTAAGCTGGATATGTTTTTGCACTAACATGTCATTATCATAAGATATGTACTTGAATATTCTTGAATGTTTGGGTATGTACTTTGTGATAATGGGATGTTGCAAAGAGCATATTATATTATTGAATTTAACACATTATTTTCATATTCTTATCAACCTATCTTATCATAATTTACGCTATCATAATAATGGTAATTATTTAACTCATAACTTCTAATTATCCGTATAAAAATAAAAAAGAAGCAGAAGATAATATGCAACTATTTAATTTCATTAAGTTATTTTTATACTTATTAAATTTATGGTTACTATTCCAATCAAAAGTCTTATTATAAAATTTGAATGAAAGAGTTCTAATTAAAGATAATATTATCCTGCCCTCAATTCTTTTAAAAGGTTTTATTTCATGCAAGTCAAACTCCTCATATATTTTATCAAACACTTGGTATGTTGAACAATTTTATCCTAACTAATAACAAAATCACAACATTTTTCCATTATTTATCATCATTAATAGTAGTTTAGACAACAAACCATCAACCAATAACAACCAAAACCAATGTAGCCAACTCATCATCAATAACTAACTCCAAATTTTGCAAAAAATTCATCCACGGACACCCACACATCGACAGCAGATGAGGTCGGAAAAGACAGTCATATACCTTGATGAAAATCGTCGAAGAAGATGACAACTCACGCCGGAGAGGCAACAGTTCCATGGAGAATAGGGAGACGATGGATGCGGGAGCGACAGCTGGAGGAGGAAGAAGGAGAGGAAACAAGCGCGGCAGGTCGAGGGGAGGGTTCGAATAGCGTTTTAATTAAACCAAAAATGTCATTTTGGTTAACTGAACCCAAACAACGTCATTTTGGTTAACTGAACGACGTTGTTTTAGTTAACCTAAACGACGTCGTTTGGTTTAAAATCAAATGACGTCGTTTTGGTAAACTTAAAACGTTCTACTTTAGTAACCAAAATGACATCATTTTGATTAACTTAAAGAGTTATGTTTCAGTGACAAAACAATATCGTTTGATTTAAAACCAAAAAACATCGTTTTGGTTAACTTAAAACGTTCTACTTTTACCAAACGACGTCGTCTTGGTTAACTTAACGATGTTCTACTTCAGTACTAAAACGACGTCGTTCATCGTTCTGGTACACTACAAAACGTTTAGCTTTATTACCAAAATGACATCATTTGGTTTTAAACCTAACGACGTCATCTTGGTACATTTTGCTTCAGTACCAAAATGATGTTGTTTAGTTTTAAATCAAACGACGTCGTCCTGGTATACTAAAAAAATGTTCTCTCTTCAGGAACAAAACGACGTCGTTTTGTTACAATTAAAAACGTTCAAGTTTTTTAGTAGAGAAGACGACGCTTTTACCGACGAATTTACTGACGAAAATTTCCGTCGCTATACTACAATTTTATTATTCCCGCCTTTTCATTTTCCGTAGAACTTTTCCAACCGATATAATATATCCGTCAGTAATTATCGATAGTTTCTTTACCGTCGATAATATTCCGTCGCTATTTCAGACTTTTCCTGTAGTAGGTGGCCATTCAGTTGTTCCTTGTATTATGCACCACAGAACGAGAATTTTTTTTATATATATATAAGGGAAAAAAACGACAAATTACAAGATATATCGTGGCCGACTTGCCCCCGATTCATCCTCTACAAGGAGAGGGATACAACCCCTAGGTGGGTGTTCGAAAATAGTGACGCCTAAAGTGAGCTGGGCGGCAAAACTGGCGAGCCAGTCGGCACTACGATTACCTTCACGGTAAACGTGCCGGATCTGGACAACCCAGTTACGGGAAAGCATTTCATGAATGCTCAATACAAGGGGGTGTAGTGAATGAGCTCGCGCCTGGGAAGAAGAGAGGAGGTCAGTCACAGTGCGCGAGTCAACTTCCAAAACGATGTGGTGATAATCCAGAGACCAAGCAAGTTGAAGGTCGGAAAGCACCCTCCAAAATTCCGCTGTCAACGGGGAACATCTGCCAATGTTCTGGCCAAAACCTCGTAGCCAGGTGCCGGAGCTGTCACGCAGCAGTCCTCCTGCGGTAGCAAAGCTGTTGGGACCCTTAACTGCACCATCTGTATTAAGGGTGACCCAGCCTGGAGCAGGTTTGCGCCATGCTACAGATATGACTCGGCTGGTACCCATGGGCCTCGGGGTCCTATCAGGCCAGGTAGCAGCCTCGTGGATGTGGTGAACATAGGTCAAGACGGGGTGTTCCGGGGAGGTCGGCCAGGAGAAGGAGGCGTCAAAGATGGCTTGATTTCTCCAAGTCCAAAGAAACCAACACGCCGTGCCAAAAACTGTAGCCCAATCTAGGCCGCCAAGCTTCCCACGCGAGAGGAGGTTCGAATGAATCCAGTCTTGGTGATCCATGGAAAAGAAAGCAGCTGTGAGGATCTGGGCGGGGAATCGACTCCATAAAGATCGTGCCTTGGAGCAGTCGCGCACCACGTGGAGAGAGGATTCCTCTTGGTGACAATGGTAGCAGTTGTTGTCCGAAGTGAAACCTCGGCGCATGCGCTGTTGATTAGTGAGCAGCTTGTTATGCAAGAGTAACCAGAGAAAGGTCCGGATGCGAGGAGGACCCTGCCACTTCCAAATAGTATGCCAGGGGGAAGAAGGCGGATTGGAATCGGATTGCAGGATCATGGAATAAGCAGAAGACGTCGTAAAGTGACCATCCGCGGAACATCCCCAGATGAGCTTGTCTGGTCCAAGGTTAGGCGACGGAGGAAGGAGACCTGCAATGGACAAACAGAGCAACTGAGGAAGCATAGATTGAAATAGGTCCCAATTCCAGTTACCAGTGGCGTCCGTGAACTGGTGCACCCGGTACTCCAACATGCTTGGGGGAATCTGGGCTACGGCATGAGAAGCAAGTGGGCCCCAGTCTTCAACCCATGGATTTGCTTTGATTGATTTTTTTTTCATATTTAGATCGCCAACGATCCCTGAAGTTCAGTTACACGTGAAGTTTTAAAGAATGTATAGTGACAACTCGATGTTTGGTAATTTTCATGTCTATGAACGCCACGAAACTTCCCTTCTTTACGACATGAGTTGATTGATTATGTCCCTTGTTTGTCCTTCTGCCATGCTAACATTGAAATTCAATAATTTTCAGTTCTGAGGAGGAGTAGACTCCAAGGTACCGCGTGAGCAAATAAATTTCTCCTTTTGTGAATGCATACGGTCCCAAAGCATATGGAATCTGTAAAGTGAAATGAGTGCCATTGGAAGAATGATCAAGAACGGTTTGACTGAGTTTTAAAGATGGAAGTCGAGTCATCTGTATCAGCTTCATATTGGTACCAACCCTCCACATTTGGACTTGCAACCACCGACTACTTATGGCGTTGATCTTTAAAGCCCACATGTACAAATCAGTCCCATCAACCACAAACACTTGTTCAAGCAAAAATGGGGTCAAATTCACTTGGTATCATCACCCTTCAATTGTACTTCTTTTGCTCCTAACTTGTGGCCCCTGTGACACATGTAATTGTCCCATTTGGTTGGTGACATTCGGCCCCTTTCCTAAACTAGGGTAAGAAACTCCTTATCTAACTTCAGTATCAATAAGCCTAACCTTGCCCTTTGCTTCCGTTACTGGTCGTTGGTTGAGTTAGGCCTGCCTATTGTCTTTGTCTCGACTCCTACTAGACCTTAACAGCAAAGCAAGTACTTGAAAAGCTTGGACTAATAACATGTTTGTTGGACAAACAAGACGGTCCCCCTTCATGTTCAATCCATGGTTGACACTTGGCTTCTCTTCATTGGTTTCCTTTCCTCGGTTGTATTGGATTTGTGGTTCTGCTTCACGGTTGACTGATTCTATTGTTCTGGCTTCCTCTTGTCATTTTCTCTATGGTTAAAAACGTGAACTATGCTCAATGCATAGCCACATTTAAGGTGACAAAGACCACAACTTAGTTTATCAACTATTTGGGTTATATTCTTAGAACCATCTGCATGCAAAGTGGAGTTTCACCAAGGTTTGTGCGGTAAAAGGAAAAGAATGGCTAGAAGTTCATACTCGGATAATTATAAATTCTTTAATTTGGCATATATACTTGCACCATCTTCCTCTTGGTATTATAATCTTCTGTTTTTTCATTGACACTGTCAAGTACTTGAGAAATCTAGAAAGAAAAATATAGTGATGAAGAATCAAAATGATATGCAGAGAAGGGAAAAGGACTGAAGGAACATGAGGAACATCGATTGAAAAGGTATAGTAGGAAGGGAAAAACAGTTAACATTCTAAATAGTCAACATCTAACATGGCAATGTTCATAAGCCTCTGATACTTACAAAGTAATAACAGATAAATCATATTTAGAAAGAAAACTGAGCAATAGGAAGCTTAGCATATTCAGCTTAATTGCATTAATTTACAGAAAGAATTCCCCATGGACAGAAACATGAAGATCATCAAAAATTAGTTCTTTCCACTTCCAACATTTACTTCTTTAGTTCAGCAGTAATCCCCTTTATCATCGAGAAATATCAAAGTCTTTGAGAGTAGCTGAGCTGTTCCATCTCCCAACTCGATCTTGAAGCAACTCCTTCATGAGAAGGTACATACTCCTATATATCGTGTACAAGCAAGAAAAACCGTAAGATTACCAGCCAACACTTGAACACGGTGAAAGTAAACATTGACATATCATAAAAGACATTAAGTTTTATTCTAACCTCTAATTTCTTCACCAATTCCTTTGCTGTTGGAGCAGATACAATAATAGTACGTGCACTAGCATTTATGAATCCTTCCTCCACAGCTTTGTCAATGAACGAGAGTAGAGAATTGTAGTATCCATCGACGTTTAACAAGCCAACCTTCAATATAAGACACCATTAATCTCTAGAAAGTAATACAATTAATATGTCATGCAGTGGAAAAAATGGTGTTCTTTTCTTTTGAGAAAATATTCATGTAATGATGTTTCACAAAACAGATACCAGTACAAGCACGAGTCTTTACCGGTTTGTCATGTATCCCAAGTTGAGCCCATGTTATGACTTCAAGTAACTCTTCAAGCGTCCCATAGCCACCTGTAAGGGATGCATTTCTTGTACACAATTAATCACTAATTTCTGACCAAAAGGAGGCCATATAACAGAAGATCAAATACAAAAGTTAAGAAACTTGAGATTAAAATTAATTGCTTATTTCCAAAACTAAGCTGTAAGCTTGGTCTATTTATCTGTTCCCTTTGTCAATACATAAGATGATCAGAGTTGATAACCAATGGAGATTTTAAGCCTCTGATTATTTCTTAAAAGTTATCTGAACCAATGTCCTAGAGGGTGGTCAAGAATTCTTCCCTTGTCCTTAACAAGATCTTTAATGCAACCATTGTAAAACAAAGGCAAAAGCATCCGCCACCCATGCAGGTCATGATTGCTCTTATTTTCTCATGCTACGGAGAGTATGATTCTATTTCTAATTCTATGGGCGTGGCTCGTGGGGATCTATGGCATGATAAGGAGACCACATGAAGATTAAAGTGACTGTTATATTCACTGTCTTCTATGTTCCAAATATTTTGAAGTTTGATAAAAGTGGCTTAAAGGAATGAAATCATTGCT
Source organism: Erythroxylum plowmanianum (assembly GCA_025531925.1). Taxonomy (NCBI): domain Eukaryota; kingdom Viridiplantae; phylum Streptophyta; class Magnoliopsida; order Malpighiales; family Erythroxylaceae; genus Erythroxylum; species Erythroxylum plowmanianum. Next base: position 45,056,502 of record JANVCQ010000005.1, on the reverse strand, counting down.
TGGTAGGTGCAGTTTCTAGTTGACCAGTACTGTGTGGTAGAAATCTGTCTGTAATGTCCTTTACTATTTGCTGTTAACATGCTAGGAAATAAGTGCAGTAGCATTACAGGCTATAGAACTAACGAGGAAACGTTAGGAATTGAGAACATGAATCAGGGAAGCACGGTGCCTTTGCAGCTCTAGTTTTCAGTGTGAGATGTTGACGGGTCAGGTATAGCGTTTTAACGTTGCTCTGTAATCATGGTTATAGCTAGCTGTATAGAGGTTTAGCCATTAAAGTGCTGTCTTCCCAGGATTGGCAGAAACCATTTTTGGTATCAAAAGCAACTGCTGCCTCTTGAAAGTTTCATCTCATACTAGTATGGCATAGCTCCTTTCTTCCTAAATTTGTGAAAAATGGAAAGGCGCTTCATTCTTGTGGAAGGATTAACAAGAAAAATTTAAAAGTGAAAAGCACAACCAGTTACTTGTCTAAAATTGATTTATGTACTACTATTTAGTATGGACTATAGTCTATGGAGCTTTATATTTCCTTAAGGAGCACGACCCAGTAACTTTTCTGATGAGTCTTTAAGGCCTATAAAGATGGGTGTTTATTGTTCGGCTTAACATTTTCTTATCTGTTAAAAAATTTCAGGTTTTTTTTAATTCTTTAGTTTTTTGGTGGGGAAGAATCCTCAAGAGACTAGACAGCAAGGATTCAAAGAAAGTAAAGTTCTTGGCAGGTTTCTGCTGGATCAAAGCATGGATATGACGAATGTTGCATGTTTGAATTAGTGAAAAAAGGGACTTCTCATTTCCAACCGAAAGTTCAGAGGGCTTATACTAACCTGGCAACGCAATGAATGCATCTGAATGTTTAGCCATCTCCGCTTTTCTTTGATGCATACCGGCAACAGCCTTCACTTCCCCTACTGTTTCACCAGTTAACTGCAATTAAAAGTCACAAAAGAAATCAATCAATAAAAGGGCTCAATGGAGACAGCGATAAAGATAAGAATTTGGAGTTTTCTGCAACCAAGCAATGATGATTGCTGCTGGAACAGTGGAGTGCTTCAGCAACATCTTGTACTAGTTAATGAAAGAACAAAAGAAAAAGTAAAAGATGAAAAGATCCGAAGAAAGTAATACTCAGAATAAACATACAAGTAGACAAGTAAACCAACAGAAAGAGAAAACTCCATATGTGAAAAAATGAGTATACCAAGTCAAAAAAACACGAGGAAGATAATGAATAAGGCTGCGAAGTACTCAGAAACACAAATTTTTGTTAATGGAAGAAAACAAAAGTTATGGGTTGAGAGAAAACGGAATACGTAATACGCAGAGAAAAGGATAAATAGGAAACAACAAGTGAAAAAAACCAATATGAAGGTCGTTAAATAAGCGAAGTGTTCAAAAAGAGTAGGCAAAAACAAAACTTGAAAACTATAGATTTGAGAAGAAATAAAGCTAGGAAAGTAGAAGGCCAAAAATCTAGCTTTTATGTATAAAAAGTAATAAAAAGTTTCTGGCTTTTTAAGAAACATAACAAGAAAAGGTAGAAGACTTTTTCTAGCTCTAGCAGACATACCTCTCGAGGCATGAGCGTCTTGGGAATAACCCTGCAGGTAGACAATAACATGACAAAAATTAGTTGAAGAGAAAGAAAAACAGTAACCATAACATTGCTAACCTCATTGTTTTTGTTTATTGATCTATTTTATCCATTACAAACTATGTTACATGTTACAAGACAAACTTGAATATAAAGTCTAATTACCCGATAACATGACGACCACCATCATGAACAGCTTGGGAGACCAAACCCATCAAACCTATGCTGCCCCCTCCATAGACCAAATCAATGTTCCTAGAGACCTGCAAACAAGGTGATGATTATACTCTGTTCATGGAAACAAAAATGAAACAATTTTTGGGTACAAGATCATTGTTTTTAACGTGAGAATATACTCGGATATGCATTCTTTATCCCCTTTGGAAAGGGCTTTGTTGCTTTAGCCTGCATTCAACTTGCTTGTATGACAAGGACACTGCTACTAAATACATTAATGGGTTTTACTTTCTTCTGAGAGGGAGAAAAAAGGATAGATGATTACACAAAAAAACTCCAGAACGGGAAAACCCAGGTTGAAAATTTGTCTCAGTGGCAAGGAACAGTTACAGATACGTAATGTCAGTAAATAGGACAAGTTACAAGCAAGTTGTAAACAGAATAAGCACACAACAACCCTCCGGAGTGGAATAAAACTCCAAGAAACTTGCTTTTACATGTCTAGCAAATTGGTTTTTATGTCTAAGCAAGGGATAACAATAACTTATCAAGTTTATAAACACAACAGGGATTAGCAAGGAAATAACAGGTATAAGTAGAACACAGGCCAAAATCTCCATTGAAATAGTTTAAAGTTGTAACTAATACCAGTTCATTTCCAAGCTCAATAGCAGCGTCTTGGTAACTCGTCTTCTTCCCTTGACTACTCCCACAAAACACACAAATTCTCCTAAACTTTGATGATGATGATGATTGATCCACTGCCTCACTATCCATCTCAGCTTCACTCTCTTTAACACTCACACTCTGCCCCAATATACCCTGCTTCTACTTTTGCCTAAAGTGCAAGAAACAAGAATCTCCTACACGTTACTCTTTGTCTCTACTATTGTTCGCTAAGCTATTACACCAAATATGTCAAAGAACATTGCAAGTATGAACTTGACTACCCTTTTGTTGCTTGTCCACTACTCATATTGAGTGCGTTTCCTGCTCTTCGTATGCTATATATAAACCTTAACGCACGTGAGTTGCTCCTCTCTAGCACGCTCGCTATACACTGCGCACATACACCACCCAATATTGGCACGCGTGGAACTTCTCTTTCCTTTCTTTTTCTTCCCCCGCCGGTCGCTTTCTATCTGTTCCTAACTTAGCAAATGCTAATATAAATTTTCTTAAATAAATAAAATCAATTTCTATTATTATTTTAAGTTTGATTATCCAACTAAGTATTAGCACTCGTTCATAAAAAAAATGACCGAGTAATTAATAAACTGATCAGTTTTTAACAACAAGTACTATTAAAATAAATCAAAATCGAAAATTTAAAAACCGAACTATTTAATATTTTTACTGTTAAATCGGCTAGTGGGACAGTCTTATCTTACAAATTTATGATTAGTAAGAGATTGATTTCTTGTAGAGTTTCAATTCTTTTTCTAACAATTCTCATAAAAAGATTAGTTTTCATTTGAAACAAAGGCCTAGGTCATATGAATACAGCCAACTAACATAGAGTTCCTTGGTAAACTTTCTAGGCATCATTAAACAAAGCCAAATTTCAATGTAAGGACAGACATCCCTTTACATTAAGCCATCAAGAAAATGCAAATAATGACAAAATGGGATGGGTACCATTTCTTTTTAATCCTGCTGAAATGGGCACTTCCAATAAGAAAAGGGTTAAATTATAAACAGAAGCAGAGATCTATCAGAGTCAAAGTATGGGTGAAATTCAGAAGAATCAGAAGAAGAAATGGGTCTCAGAGCATTGCGCATTTTGGTGATGATTGAAGTAAGAAGACACAAGTGGGTTAACCCCCATCACCTTGTACCCCTCAGTCGACACAACTGTTTCTTATTTAGGAAACATCTCAATTTAATTACATTCATCCCTTCTCTTCCCTCTTCCCCAGTTATCCCATATCCCCTCTCTTCCACCACCACCTTCAACCACTCCATCTCCGACCATCCTGCCCTCTACCATGTACTTCCCTTGTCTGCTGCTTGCCTACTTCTCACCTATCAAATTTTACTGTCTTTACAAAACATTTTTTGCTGTCTGTAATATAGTGATGTCTCATGATGTCATTATATTGTTATGTTAAGACAAATTAATTAGAGAAAAACATGTAATACAAGTACATATTATACTTATGTTTAAAAGTTGTCTTCCTTTTGTATATGTAATTGACTCATTAGATAGGTCCATCGAATAATTACTCCTCTACTAAGCTACACTGTTAAAAAACATATTCTATAACCCATTATCCATTAGCCCACTTGCTCATTTTCTCTTCTTAATTGTTATAATAGGTGCTAGCTTAATGTGGTGATTGCCTGGATTGCAGGAACTGAACTCATGCTATTTAACTAATGAGTATTATCTATGTGTCTATTACTTAAACATCTCCAATCCCAAGATTGGCCTTTCTGGCCTGATTCTTTGCCTTTACTCTTGCTCCTTTTTGTTTAATGCTCTTCTGTCTACTTCCTCCAGGTATTGAGATTATAAACCCATAATTACTAATTCCTAATGGGGGATTGAGCGCTTTAATTATTACATATAGCTCCTGCATGCTTGCATGCGCATTTTGACTCATGTTTTTGTGTGTTAGCGATTGTCCATTGTCGTTTGTATATGAGTGCCATTCACAGTGTTTCTTCTTCTTCTGGGTGTGACAGAGATTGGATCACCAATCAGAAAACGTTAAAACCCTTTTCACTGCTCACTGTTTGTGTTAACTCTTCTATCGAGTTTATTAAAACATAACAATTTTCCATCTACCTTTGGACGAGGTGAACAGAAGAAAACTTGAAACAAAAGGTACAGTACTAAAGAATATACTGATACGCTTTTCACGATAAGCCAACTCCTTATACTTTACAAGTGAAGATGTGTGTACGTGTAATGTATATATTCTCTTGTTAAAGAAGTGACGAGCAGCACGGTCAAAAAATACAAATCTTTGTTATATTTTCGATTTAAAATGCACGTGAAAAACTATATCATAAGAATTATGAGGAAGGGACAGAAAATTTAAAGTATAGCTGCAAAAAAAAAAAAAAAAGATTCTGATCATGAGACTTTCACGCCTGTATGTTGCAGGAAGGTGTTGCTAAGCAAAAGACGGAACCTGCAAGCAAGCATCTGTCACCACCACCTTCTTAGTCGTACCAACACCCGACCTATCTTTTTTATTACCTCCTTCATTTCCCAATGACTTTGATTTCCGTTGCACAGACCCCAAAACTTGCTGGATTTCTGATCTTATATAGTTGGCATTTTTTGTCAGTTCCATACAATACACGCCAGTACACTGACGTTATGCTCTATCAAGATTCATCTATTCTTAGAGTCAAAATTGTAAAATTAACTGCAAATATTCCAAAGTTTCAAACTTTCAATGGGATGGGACAGCTAGGCCATCTGAAATTGAAGCAATTCCTATCCGGCATGCACCAGTTGCATGCCAGACTAGTGTTATAGTGTGTGTGTCTGTGTACTGATGAATAATGAATCATTCAGGAACAGAAGCAGTCATGCCTGAGCCAAAAGCAAAGCCAAAGCCATCTCTTTCTCATTCATCCATTAATAGTGTTCTGTAATTGTCTGCAGCCACTGATTTGTCCAGTGAAGTATCAATTCGCTATTCTATCTCCCTCTTATGACACGTGGCCCCAGGTCCAGTGAAACATTCATGTAACTATATATCCCACAGTTTGCTTTTCTGTTGACAAGCTTTCTTGGCTCCGTCCAGCCAACAGGAGTTGAAATGTGTCAAGCCTTCTCGATTGTCTTCTTCTACAGTTTCTCAGAACTCCTTTTAAGCTTTTCCTATGGTGGTCTTAGAAAAGTTAGTGCAGTCGAGTAGGACCCTTATGAGTCTCCTAAAGCAAAACAGAGATATTATTCATCCTCTATAGAATGGACCATATGGCATTATAATATTAGGAAAACACAAGAAAATTTGAGTAAAAAAGTATATCCATAAGTAAAAAAGTATATCCATAAGATATATATATGGATGAAACATTCTGAATCTCCTTTTCTTTAAAAAAAAGTTTATTCAGTGCTTATGTAAATATTGTGCTTTATGGTATTAAAAATATGATTAATTATTAAAAAATTGGAAAACATAAACATCTTGTTTTATTATAAATTTATTTATGCATTATGGTCGAGACAAGTGAAAGAGTGCAGACCTAACCTGATCTTCTTGAAGGATATGCAATTTTGGGGTTAACAAAAATAGAAAATAGACAAAATGAATGACAGATTCCAGTTGTGAAAAGGTAACGATTACTAAGAGGGCAAAGAAACAGGCATGCCCCATTAGCATAGTCTCCGATGTCTCTGTTGCCTACCATAACACATTGTTTAAATGTCAACTACGCGATGTGTTATTGTCGCGTATGGAACATTGATCATTAGGAGATTGAACTAATAATCCATGGCTTACTTAACCCTTTCTCACACGCTACCCAAAGCTCCTTCTGCTTTGGTTATAATCAGATGTCGACAGCTATCAATTCTGTTCAGTTTCTGAAACACTTGACTACTCCAAAAAGGTTGAGAAATCACCTGAAAACAGCTCCTCCTCAAGTTTACTTCAACTAGAAAATGGGCACCGTAGACGCGTCCATGTGGTGCTCATTATGGCGTTGAAGATGAGGGATACATAATACCGGAGCTAATGGCTGTTTCCAATTCTACGTTATATGGACTTCCCAACAGCAAACTGATAACGTGTAGTAGTTTTTGTATATATGAATGTGAAAGAAACCTGCATATTAGTCAGACTAATTGTGCTGTGGTAAATCATTCTTTACATGAATTTGGTATAGCTAAGTTTGAAAATTTTTTGGTCTCAAATTATAAAATTTGATGTGGACCCTTATCTCTAACTATTTCAAAGAGGCAATATAATTGAAGTGTTTATATGTTAGCCTAACATCTTTTTACCACCAAAAAAGCTGCATAACTTCTTAATTTTACAAGTTATTTTGCAAGAATCCTGAAGAACTTCAGATGAAAATAGGTTTAGTAATTTTGAAGCCAAGCTTCTAGGGAAGGTACCTTTTGTCAAAAATCTAAGGAAATGTGTTATTCCAATTTCTCCTGCTATTTCATGCTTGTTTGTAATGCCTTCGTGGAGATTAAGATCTAAAATATAGGAGTAGCCATGTCTTGTCCCAGGAGGTTATGTAAATATATATATCCGCACAGGCTTGGTCGTACCGAGATCAGATCCTCTGGCACAGGTACTCTGTATCTAGCCTGTGTTAGGAGATCTGAGTCATTCATTTAAGTGGAATGGATAGCTCAGATCCCTTGACACAGGCTAAGTACAGAGTACCTGGCCAAAGGATCTGAGGGCGGTTGTACCTTGCAATTGCGGTATGACACAGACTAAAGAATTCGTGCATCCCATTATAACATTTTCTGTCTTCTTTTCTCCAGGAATGTTTTTATTTCAACCTAAAAACTCCTAGTCTCTAATGAGATTCAGGATCGATTCCAATAAATTTAACTTCAAATTCACCAAAAGCAATAGGGTGACGTCAATATATATGCCGTAATATGCAAAGGTGTGACTTTTCATGGTAGGCATAGGTATATAAATAGTGGAATTGGAATGTAAGTTCAGATACATACGAAAAAGAAAAGATAAGGATCTTAGGAGTTGATTGGCCAAGAGTAGTTGGCATCTTATACAAGCAAATGGATGCTTTTCGGCCAAGGCAGAAGATGACACAGCATCACTGTAGAAAAATTTCAGATCCACATTCACTTTCCTATATGTAATACACCCTCAAGTATCGATCCCACGTACAGTGCCTCAGGACGATAGCTTACATGTTTATACTTAACAAAATACCAATTGGAAAGTTACCTTCTTTCTTACAACAACAGGATTTGGTTTTCTGTTCATGATATGTCTAGCTAACAAGCATGCATGATGTCTAATTTTTTTAAAAAAGCATGCATGATGTCCCGATTCATTCTTTTCTAGTACAATGTTTGCTTCTAATAAAGGTTTTATAATAGATTATGATAATTATGACTGGTTCAGATGCAAATGTGATAATTAGTTACCATTTTGAATACTAATTAGAGCAATAATTGCGTTAGCAAGCAGTAAATTTCTATTTGAAAGTTTGATTTTGGGATTTCATTCAAGAGGACTATGTCCTCCAGGTAATCAAAATTTCAAATCGTTTGAAGTCACTTTTTAGCTAATAGAACCAAGTGAAGTTCCCTTTTTTTCCCCTTACCTAATTTATTCAACAAGCAGACACCATCAAGTATATCTGGTGCAATCTTTTTGAACCATTAATCGATTCACCTGACCCTTAAAAAAAATCATGAATGAGGGTAATAACCCTTCATTGTTTTTCTGTTTTACATAAAGGAAGAATAATGATAATTCATCAGAAACCGAAGACTTTAGAGGCTTCTGTTAGACTGCTTTTTCAGTTGTTTCTGGTTTGACTTGAGTTACTTGAGCAGACAAAGAAAAGCCTAACTTGAAGGGACTTTGACCCATTGAATATATATAAAACCCTTAAATGTAAACAGAACATGTGAAAAGCAGGAGGATCACATGATTTTAACACACTGTGGTCTAGTTGAAACGACCTTTGGCTCACCAAAATTGGAAAGCAACATGAATTACAAAGTTGGTGATGTTAAGCTGTTCCTCGTTCGCCAACTTTTTTGCATCTAACAGAAAAAAGCTTCACTTTTCAATAATTACACTATTTTAAGGGCCTCTTAGATTCATGGATTCAAATCCCAAAACCAGATTGATTTTCATATTAAAAAGTTAGGCATCTTCCTGAAGTTTTCTTTTGACTTGCATGTACTCAAGTTCCGTGGGACAAGATAAAGCATGCAAATTGCACTTTACGACTAAAGAGTAGTAAAGACGCACCGACTATAATTTAAAAGTTAGAACCATTTGAACGAAAAGTTTGGCTGCCGGCACGGTTCATCTCCTCTGTTAGCAGTTGCAACAGTGCAAGAGACCTTTAATTTAGGATTATGAAGCTAGTTTTCAACTTGAATTAAGGCTTTCGATTAGGTCGGGATTAAGTGTTTTCAATTATCCTACTTCAACATGTATGATTCATTTGATAGTTAATTCTCTATAACGTTCTAAAAAAAGTTAAGATGAGTCCTTCTAAGTGATAATATCATTTGAAGTTTTAGATTCAAGTCTAAATATATTAATTAGTATTAATTATTTGGGTTGAACTTATTATTCAATTTTAATTAATTAATTCATAAATAATTTATTTAAAATATGTAATTTGCGATTTAGTCATCGTTCCTAAATTTTCGTGTCATCTGAAACATAACTTTGAGGTTTAGCTTCAAATGGATCACTTGTCCAATTCAAAGTAGAAAACTGTTCTTAATTGTTAGTTAGCTGTAGTAATGCCACCTTAGCTTGTCAAAACATGAAAAGATTAGGTTTTTGAAAGTTTCAAAAGCAGAAATAGACCTCTCTGCATGCTCATGCTGTCTGTTTAGAGTTTGCTGGAACTGTAATTGATTTGGTGGACCTCACTAAACCCTTACTATGTTGAAGAAGAACACTTAATCATGATTAAGCAAACGGCTTCAATTGGTCCAGACCTGATATTAGTGTTAATGTGATCAACCAATGGAATTAGTAACACATTTGTCAGCATAAAATACAAAAGAAAAGGTTCAATAGATTTCTATGTCCCACAGTCCACTTGACGCAGAAGATTTCTTAATAGAATCTATACCGTTGTTTCAGTTAACTTCAAGTCAAACTTAAACGCCCCTTGAATTATTGGGCATAAACAAGCTAGCCACTAACTTATCTGTGATCATATTTTGTTGTTTAATGAAAGCTTCAAGTAATAATAAGGGCAGTAATCACACTGATAAAGATGATCACTACAATTATACAACGATAAATGCATGTTAATTAAGTAGTCTAAATCTTAACTAATAACTTAATCATGAAATAGGGTATGGTTTTGCCATATAACTTTGGGAACTAAACACCAATCCCACGAACTTTCAGGTGAAGCTTCGATTTACAAGTCCAGCTCTTCCTTCCCCTCTCAAAACATCTAACCAAGACTACATTTTCACCGAAAGTTTTGCAGAAACATTGAAACAGCCAAAGTCGTCAATAATTTAATAGGGACAAACATTTAGGAGAGACAGGTTGCGGTCATTTCGGGAAACAAAGAAAGATGGGGGCAGTGCAGACATGCAGAGCAGACTGGTATGGTTTGGTTGAAGATCTGTGTCTTCTGTTCTTAGGACACAGTTATATCCCAGTTTACTACTTTCCATCATATGTGGTTCCTACGGTATTCCAAGGATTTATGTTGTTTTCTATAGCTACCTAAGCTAGATGCTAGTTTAGAAACATGGCAAGGTTTTCTCATTTCTCGTTTTTATGTTTATTCTCAAAGTCCCCGGAGGTGACATTTTTGAAAGTGACAATTCTGCTAGGGATCAAGTAGTTGGTGAACTCATGACGTCCTTTTCTTGCACTTCAAATTAATTAACAACATTTTAAGATGATAATTAAGGCAAAGCCCTAAGTTTAGTTATGTAAGTTACGTTCTATTAATTATTTCTACACAACGGATACTCCATGTATTATGTAACAAGGATAAGCATATCTTTTACTAAATGTTTTAGCCAATCACATATTTTGAGGTCTAAACCTAAGGAGAAGAGTAATTGCTACCACAAACAAATACTCAAATAATATGTTTTATTTCAATAAGACAAAAATAAGTTTGACATATATAAACCATTTGTTATAGATTTACTCATTTTTAAATATTTTTTACATTTAAAATTTTTGAAAAATATCTTATGATATTTGTTAGTTCTTAGATAATATGCAAGAAGGAGATTGAATTGCATATATTTATTTCTTAACTTAATGAATGATTTATCTATACTAATGAATAGTTATAATAAATTTATATAAGATAAAATAAACAGTGCAAAAATAAAAGAGAGCAAAGAAAAAAAGAGAAAATTAATTTATAATTATTTCATCAAACAACTTTTGACCTACCTTTTTCCCTTAATTCACTTGAGAATTTAGTGTAGTGTTCAATAGGGTTAGAGAAACATTTTGTACATATATTTCTTTTTGAGTGAAGAAGAATCTTTTACATATCACTTTTGTCAAGGATGAAGAGGAACCCTAACAATTCAATTGCTCTATCAATTAATATCTCAATTAATTAAACTATCAATTAATATCTCAATTAATTAAATGTAATACAATAATTTATTTTATGATCACTTATTGCATTAAAGTTTCCCATCATGCTTATACACACATAAATGTAATGAAATCTTTTCAAAGGCTTCTAAAACTGTTTCTATACCATCAAAGATCTTTTTCACAACGCATATGTGGTCTGCTTATTCTTAAAACAATTAAATATGTTTGTCACAGACATAAATCAATAATAACAATGACTAGCAACAATGACATTGGTTGGCCAATGTATCACATTTCTTGATCAATGTATCAACCGACATTCCAGTACAAATTTATGGTACACAAAATATCTATAAGCATACTAGTTGACTAATATATTATACTGATCAAATTAATAGGTACAAAATGAACAAACTACTTTAAAACTCTAACATAAGTCAACCAAACATTCTAAAACAAGCATTTTTTTCAAAAATTCTCAAGTTTTTCAAAGATTAAAACATATTTGTTTGATAAAAATTGATCCAAAACTATTTCAAAAGTTTGATTATAATTATTTTAATCATCAAAGTTTTCTTTAAACTTAAACTAAATTTACTCTTGATTATGAAAGATTTACGAATTTCAGTAAGAGAAAAAGGGGGAGATGATAAATAATGATATACTTTACTGAAAATTATCAAGGGCATAACTCTCAATAGAAAACTTTGGCATACTAGGATACGAAAAAAAAATTTCACATAAAAAGGTTCTTCTTGTTCTTATAAGTGTTTAAAACATTTTCTTTTGAGTCTTATATCTTGTATTTAGCCTAAACATTTAATATGTATAACTTCTCTCTTAATTATTTAACCTAAACATTTTCTATAACTTCCCTCTTAGTTATTTAGCCTAAACATTTTCTTACTTGCATATTTTCTTATAATGGCTTGTTTAATTAATTTATTTACTTGTCTTCTTTCATGTTTGTGTATTTATTTACTTACTTTATCTCTTATTTTTATTCTTATATCGTATTCCAAATTTATTGTATTATTTATGATATTACCTATTTTACATTTTTATTTATACATATTTATCTGTTTTATTTTATTTTTATATTATATTATATGTTTAATTAGTATTTTTCATATGAATTTATAAAAAACAACCTCTCTATCAGTTAGAGGTAAATTTGTGTATTACTGGACTTCCCTAACCTCTGCGTATTAGCGAGACTTTCACTGAATTATTGTTGTTGTTGTTGTTACAAATAATGAAATGACTATGTAATTTTGAGCTACTAAACCATCAAAATGACTAAGATAATATATAAAGGCTTACAATATTTGTTTCACACGAAAGACTTCAATCTTTCTTGTTCTTGGTCTACTTGAATTACATTGAAGCTCTCTTAGATTGTATATATGCACTTCACTTTGCTCATTTTGTTCATCTTTTGAATGTTCAATTCATTTAATTGGCTTCTTAACTTATTTTACCTTTTCATTTAACTCGATCTTTCACATATTATATAATTTTATTATTATAGCTACTAATCTCACCAAAGTAAATTCATTAATAGCAATATATTATGTTGTCATCAAAATTATTGATTAATACCTTAGTTGGTCAAATAATCTCCCTTTTATAATGATAAAACAATTGGTAAACTTTAGAAAAAAAACAAATAACTTCAAATCAATATGTAATGCATGCTCCCCATCATGTAAGATCAAATTTTAATATCATCACTCTCTTACCTTTTTTGTCAATATTAAAAGATATATGATATATATAAATAACTTTCATATCTCCCCTTTTAAAAACTCTATTGTATGGGTAAAATACACATGCAAAGTATTTATCAAGAAATAAACAAATGAGCCTATATACCAATATAAAGATTAATGTATTTGTCTTTTCCTAGGTATATGCAACAATACTTTCTACCCTTAATTGTATATGCCAAGTTAATATGCTAAAATTCCATTTGAATGAAAGTAAATGGTTACTCTCTTTTATCTAACAACAATAATCACCTTACTTGATTCAATAATTAGTTTCTTAATACTAATTTTCTCAGTTGACTCATGTAAGGTCTCTTTATGATTATCCCTTTAAAATCAATTATTAGAGATGCCATGTTTGTTACTCATTTGATATGAATGGAGGTGATACTAATTGTAGGTATTTATTTGAAGTTATCTGATATTGACTTACAAGGTAAATAAGTCAATATAATCTAGGTACCCATACAAACTTGGGTCCTTAAGGGTTAACTTTTGATTTCTTTTCAACCTATCTTCTAATGGATTCACTTAACAGGCATTGTTTTAAAAAGTAATTTCTTTTCTGCATGCTTATAAATCACTACAAAAATAATATCTCATGAAAATATTTGAAGTTATATAGGTCATATGAGTAAGACCTGTGAGAATATGACATATATGCATTTTAAGACTTCTTTGGATGTATGGTAAATATGTGCTCTCCTCTTGGATATATAGGAAAAACTGAATGTCCTTCTTATATGATTATAAGGCCTAACATATGAATTAACAAAAGAAATGTTTCTTTGTGCCTTATAAGAATTATGAATATGTACCACAGGGTTGTATAGTGGCCTATAGTGATTGTGAGCTTGTTTTTATGTTATTTTGATGACAAGATGCTTTTATGAACGAGAAAAATGTTGCATGCTCTTTTGGTATGGTCTTTCATAAAAATGTATTTATTTTTACCTTGTGAATGATCCTTTTTAGGTTTAGAGTATAAACCATACATAAACGCAGGTCATTTTATTTAAGCTTGGGACATGGAAGATGATAAAGTTTTCATGTCTAGAATTAAAGTTTATATGCTCATATGATGACTTAAACAATAACTCATCATTATATACATTTTTTCTTTAAAAAGTATTCTTAACATTGAATGGTTTACTTTTTTAAGTGTAACCATTACATTTGTCATTTGAATTATTTTGGGCTCCAAGTATGTATTATAGTTTTTCACATATAAAGTGAACATAAAGAATGATGTTTTGAGAATATTGATAATCTTTTTCAATGAATCATTGTTATGCAATGAATCATGCTCGTTGTCATTAACAACAACGACACTTTTTAATTTTGTCATGTCATGTATTTAATATTTAATATTTAATATTTAATATTTTAATTTCTCATTTTCAATCATGCATGCATCTAAGAGTTTTTACCCTCTTTATCACTGAAATTGATTTTTTTTCTTTTCAAGCTCATAACCTCTAGTCGTTAAACCAACTTTTCATATAAATGTAAAATATCATTATCATTATAGAAATTTGAGAAAAAGGATATCCATCATTATTAATCACATTCTTCACTCTCTAAATTACTTATATTATCCAATGGGGCCTTTGGTGCCTTCTTTATCTTGTGATCATCTTTTTTCTTTCTTTCTTTGCCACCACATTTCATAATTCACTAGTATCGTCATATATAATTTCAAGTGTGTTTTAAATATCATAAACATAATAACCCTCTATTTAGCTTACTTGTATCAAATGAACTAAGAAGAACAACATTGCTTTATTATTCAATACATTCAATTTCTCATCATCGACATCCTACTTATTATTTTCTATATTCTCCCATAAATCAAAATCATTGGCCATAAGAAATTTTTTTCATCATTACTTTTAATGTAATTATTTTAGTTAAAAAATCTAGTAATATTAATATCATGACTCTCTTGACTATATAGAAATTTGAAATATGTCATAATAATCTTTACTCAAATTTCATCAAAAATCTACTCGCAATAAAAGAGACTAGCTCTACTAATTGTTGGTCCTCAAATGTGTATTCACTTTTTGACTTGTTTGAAATTTAATGAATGATTTGTTTATTTTAATACATAGTTATAGTTTATATAATGCATTCATGAAATAAATATAATAAGAATAAAAGAGAGTAAGAAAAAAGAGATAAAAGCAATTTATAATGATTTGGTAAAATAACACTTGGTTTATTTAAGTGATTGAACCCTTTCGTGCATACGTCTTCCTTGGATGAAGAGAAATCTTTACATATCTTTTTTACCACGAGTGAAGAGGAATCGTAACAATTCAACTGCTCCCCCAATTGATATTTCAATCAATTAAATAGAATATAATAATTTCTTTCTTGATTACATAATAAACCAGGAGTTCATATCATGCTCAAACATATTAATATAATGAAATTATCTAAAAAGCATTCTATATGAATAGAAAAATTGTTCCGTCCAAACCGAGTTTAACGGGCTCGATTTGAGTTAATTAGATTTCAGATGGGGCTTGGCCTTTAAAAAAAAACCAACCCAAAACCTAAAATTTTCAAATAAAATAATGTAGTTTTAAGTAAAATATCATTATTTTCAATTTTAGAACTATTCTTCCTA
>JANVCQ010000005.1:45025864-45040979 GCA_025531925.1 Erythroxylum plowmanianum | reverse complement strand
TTTCTTTGTGCCTTATAAATTATGAATATGTATCATATGGTTGTATAGTGGCCTATAGTGATTGTGAGCTTGTTTTATGTTATTTTGATGACAAAGATGCCTTTATGAACGAGAAAAATGTTGCATGCTCTTTTGGTATGGTCTTTAATAAAAATTGTATTTATTTTTACCGTGTGAATGATCCTTTTTAGGTTTAGAGTATGAACCATACATAAACGCAGGTAATTTTATTTAAGCTTAGGACATGGAAGGTGATAAAGTTTTCATGTCTAGAATTAAAGTTTATATGCTCAAATGATGACTTAAACAATAACTCATCATTATATACATATTTTTCTTTAAAAAATATTCTTAACATTGAATGGTGTACTTTTTTAAGTGTAATCATTACACTTGTCATTTGAACTATTTTGGGCTCCTAGTATGTATTATAGTTTTTCACACTATAAAGTGAACATAAAGAATGATGTTTTGAGAATATTGATCATCTTTTTCAATGAATCATTCTTATGCAATGAATCATGCTCGTTATCATTAACAACAACGACACTTTTTAATTTTGTCATGTTATGTCATGTATTTCATATTTAATATTTTAATTTCTCATTTTCAATCATGTATGCATCTAAGAGTTTTTAATCTCTTTATCCTTGAAATTGATTTTTTTTCAAGCTCATAACCTCTAGTCGTTAAACCAACTTTTCATGTAAATGTAAAATATCATTATCATTATAGAAATTTGAGAAAAAGGATATCCATCATTATTAATCAGATTCTTCACTCTCTAAATTACTTATATTATCCAACAGGGCCTTTGGTGCCTTCTTTATCTTGTGATCATCTTTTTTCTTTCTTCTCACTTCTTTCTTTCTTTGCCACCACATTTCATAATTCACTAGTATCATCATATATAATTTCAAGTGTGTTTTAAATATCATAAACATAATTACCCTCTATTTAGCACACTTGTATCAAATGAACTAAGAAGAATAACATTGCTTTATTATTCAATACATTCAATTTCTCATCATCGACATCCTACTTACTCTTTTCTATATTCTCTCATAAATCAAAATCATTGGCCATAAGAAAATTTTTCATCATTACTTTTAATGTAATTATTTTAGTTAAAAAATCTTGTAATATTAATATCTTGACTCTCTTCACTATATAGAAATTTGAAATATGTCATAATAATCCTTACTCAAATTTCATCAAAAATCTACTTGCAACAAAGAGATTAGCTCTTATACCAATTGTTGGCCCACAAACGTGTATTCACTTTTTGACTTGTTTGAAATTTAATGAATGATTTGTTTATTTTAATACCTAGTTATAGTTTATAAAATGCATTCATAAAATAAATATAATAAGAATAAAAGAGAGTAAGGAAAAAGAGATAAAAGCAATTTATAATGATTTGGTAAAATAACACTTGATTTATTTATGTGATTTCGTACATGCGTCTTCTTTGGATGAAGAGGAATCTTTATATATCTTTTTTTTCACGAGTGAAGAGGAATCGTAAAAATTCAACTGCTCCCCCAATTGATATTTCAATCAATTAAATAGAATATAATAATTCCTTTCTTGATTACATAATAAACTAGGAGTTTATATCATGCAAAGACATATTAATATAATGAAATTCTCTCAAAAGCTTTCTATATGAATAGAAAAAATTGTTCGATCTATACTGAGTTTAACGGGCCCGACTTGAGTTAATTAGATTTCAGACGGAGCTTGGCCTTTTAAAAAAACCATCCCAAAACTTAAAATTTTCAAATAAAATAATGTAGTTTTAAGTAAAATATCATTATTTTCAATTTTAAAACTATTCTTCCTACAATTCATATATAATCTATTTATATTCAAAACAATTAAAAAAAACATACTTGTTAAAAGACACTAAATAGTAACATTGATATTGGTCAAGCAATATATGATATTTCTTAACCAATTTATGAAATTAGTCGATTAGTGTTCCTTTATAAACTCACAATTATTGGTCTAATATGTCATACTAGTATACTAACATATGTACAAAATACACAAACCACATTAAAACCCTAATGTCCTAACTACAACATTGGTCGACCAATCCTTTTGAGCAAGTTCTTCCAAAATTTTTAATTTCTTTTGAAGATCAAAATACACTCCTTTGATAAAATCTTAATCCATATTTTCATATATTAAGAGGGTTTTCTTTAAAATCATCTTGATTATAAAAATATTTATGAATTATGCACATAATAAAATAATTATGCAATATTCGAGCCCTTGTACTATTGAAGTGATGAAGATGAATTTACAACGATTTGTTATACATAAATAGTAGGGTTGTAATGGGTCATGTCAAATCTAATGTTGTCCAGGGTTAGATTGAAACACCTTACAGGAGGTTCAAATTCGAGCGTAGCATAAGGTCCAATCAAACAGAAATCAAATGTTTTAAGCCCAATACTAGATCAGGCGTAAATAATTCCACTAAGTTCGAGCCTAATCAGGCTTTAGACCAAGGCCTAATCAGGCTAATTTAGGCCCAATAAACTTAACAATTATTAGATGAGGAGGAAGAAATTGTAAAACAAAACTCAAACTTCAAATACTCATATTCTCAACCAATAATCAGATGTAATGCTTAAATAACAATTAGATGTTGTGCATTCAATTCATATAAAAGACCTTCCTATCTCTATAATTATATGCATTTCGATGATCGACAATGAAAAAAATGAATTACTCTACTAATATTAGTGACGAGAAAACTAGGCGGCGGCATACAATACATGACACGTGAACACGAACGACGAGGCAACAAATAGGCATATTGCATAAGAATTAAGTAATAAATGATGTTGTTACATAAACATTGGTTGTATCAACTAGTGTTCCTTTGTAAACTTACAATCATACTGGTCTACTAATACAAAAATAAAAAATCATTTTAAAACAACCAAACCTCTTAAGCAAGTTCATCAAAAAAAAATTAAGTTCTTTCAATGACAAAACATACTCTGATAAAAACTTGATCCTAAATTATTTAAAAAAATTCAAATGTATTTTCATGCATTAAAGAGTTTTCTTTAAAATCAAACCAACATTCTTTTGATTATGAAAACATTCATATGTTATGCACATATTGAAATAATTATGTAATATTTAAGTCCCTAAACAATTGAAATGATGAAGATAAAGTTATAATAAAAGAATAAATGATTGTTTCACGTAAATAATATGATTGCAATGGATAACTATCTAGGTCTCTAGCAGGGGGTCCAAATTCAAGCTTGACCGAAGGTCTAATTGAACCTAAATTATACAACCTGAGCTTAATACCCTATCAGACCTACACAATTTGACCTAAGTTTGAACCTAATCAAGCTTTATCGTGACCAGAGCCTAATTGGATCAAAAGCGTAAACTCAAAATTCAAAAACTCATTTTTTTAACCAACAATCAAATGTAGCGCTTAATTAACAATTAGATGCAATCATGTTTCAAAAAGAAAAGGACAATAAGAAACAATACATAAAATTCCTATAATATACATTCCTATCTCCACAATTAGTTGCAATTTCATGATCAAAAACTAGTAAAATGAATTGCTTTACCAAAATTGGTGAAGGGAAAACTAGGCAGCACATAGCACATGAAACGTAAACAGGGACAATTAAGGTAACTAAAAGGCAAATTGTATAAGTATTAACCAATAAATGATGTTTTTTGTCACATTAAAAATCAATGTTATTTTATATAGGAAATATATTCACGCTTCAGGTTAAGTCATCATAAAACCTCATCCCAGCCAAAAGTCTAAACTAAAAAAAGTTCAAGCCTAATTGAAGTCGAGTCAACTTAAGCCGAACTTGTCACCCTTAATAACAAGGATCAAATTTTTCTATTTTTTGGTTCACTTGACTTTAATTGTGTTGAAGATATCTTAAACTATATAAGTGCCTCACTATGTTCATTTTCTTCATCCTTTCATTGCTCAATTCATCTGATTAGTTTCGTTACTCATTTTACCCTTTAATAAATTTTATTTTAACTTGATCTTTTATATGTTATTTAATTGTATTATGGTAGAACTACTAATATCACAAAAATGAATTAATTAATGGAAATATATTTTATTATCATCACTAAAAATTAGAATCTTACTTAATCTAAAAATAGTAAAAACTCAAAAAAAGACTTTTTTAATTAAATTTCAATCATAATTATTGTTAATATAAATTGTTATTAAAATCAAGTCAAATTAATCACTCTATCACATTTATAATAGTCCGTTACATCACAATCTCTATTAAAATTAACAAGATTTTTTAAAATTTCAAATAATAAAAATGTTTTTAGAATGAACGTGAAGGACAAAACGCTACCCGTCTTTTATCATACAAACAAGTCTTTCATAAATTTAGGAAACATTATGTTTTCAGCAGAATTAAGAACATAATGTCTAATCTGAAATGGTACGTGGGGAAGAAGGAACATGTAGGAATACGTGTTGAGAATTTACCCATCATCACTCACATGGCAACACCAATTAATTATTAGGTGGATTCACAGTCACACTTTCTCAAGAGTTTACCTTGGAAGGAAGTGTTCAGAAATGGTGCAAGTGATCACACTGTCTCTTCGATGTACAGAGAGAGAGACAGAGTCTAGTCGTCATCAGCATCGCATCGCTTTTCCAAAAACGATGGCACTGGGCGTTCGTGGTCCAGTGGTCCCAGCTTCCTCCGCCACGCACACAGCCTACATTATATGTCCTGTGATCCTGTCCTCTAGCTCTCGGATCAATACCTCTCTACTATGAAATCTGAGTCAACTCTACTTGCAATAGCATTTTACGTTTCTGGTATTGAATTTGCTGTTGGATCCGACCAACGTTTGATAATACTTCTGTAGAACCCAACCTGACCCTTCTGTCCCAGTGAACTTGCTGCTTCGCTTTATGTTACTCTGTGGGGATTACATAATTTCTGACGGTATGAATACGATGTAGGCCATGTTACACATATGATGTTTTGCTTCGTTTCTTTGTTTCATCAAAAACCCAACAGTTTTGCCAACTAAAATGTTGTCGGGAAGATGCATTAGCGTTGAAGAGTTGGATCAGAAAAATGTATATTATTACCAATTTTAACTTTAACCTTACAATTATTAATTATTTAATAATTTAAAATTACAAGGTTAAAAGTATATATAATGGCGTGTCGTAGGGAGGCAAAATGGGTGGGGTTCATATTGACTTCGAGTCAAGGAGTATGACTTGCAAAAAGTTCATTTCAGAATCATTAAGCTCATATTAACTTTTATATTTGGTTGTATTAATTAAACCATCCACTTCTTCAAAGCACGATAGCCCACATTAACACATTACGTATTAAGGAAGGGATTAGAGACCTGTATAGAGATGACAGTGAATTTTCAACCCGATTAATATCTACACTACCCGACCTAAAAAATAGATATGGAGGCTAAAAAAAGGATGTTAAATGGATGTTGAAAAATAGATGTGGATATGAATTTGGATATGGGTCTAGTGACAACTCGAACCGATGAATACCTATACCCTACCCGTTTTTTATTAACTCTATTTTTCTATTTTTTAATATTTATGGTTAAATATAATAAAATATTAATATTTTCTGAGAAGAAAGAGCTTTAAAATCTTCACTTTACTCCTCAATCCTCACCTTTTTCATCATATTTTATTTTCTTATTGGATGATAATAATGCAAATGATATGAAAATGGAGTTTTGAATGTTATAGAGTTCACGCAAAGACAATTTGAAACTTTGAAAAATCAATCTTTGTTCTAGTTCTTGATTGTAAAAAATATATGTTGTCTTTGCACTGGACATTATGATTTTTATTATTTCAATTTTATGATTTTTTAAGACATACAAATCAAAATTTTGACTTATTATTATTAAAGTAATTTTGATTTAGAGTGCTCGCATAAATCTGCTCTTTATATTTTATATTTATAAGTTATATTTTTGTGTGCTATATAACCCGATGGATATCCAAAAACCCGAACAATTCAATGGATTTGGATATGGGTAGTAAATCGTAAAAACCGATGGATATGAATTTGAATATGGGTTGAGTCATAAAAAATAGATATAGAAATAGGTTGAATAATACCCAAACTGAACCTTACCCATTGCCATCCCTAACCTGCATCAATTTCAATGTGATCATTTACAGTACACAAAGGCTTCTCTTCTCCCTTTTCTTTTGTCACATTAAGAACAAACATGGTGTAGCCAGCTAGATCACTTAGACCAGTTGATAGGTTCCAAGGTCCAAGAACTGCGGGGCATTTGGGAACTGCGGGGCATTTGGGCTTTTTGATCCATTCACAAGATATCTTGAGAAATATCGACCTGTTCGTTTAGGATCTGTAATTTTTAATTTTATTTTTAAATCAAATAAATATATTTAATTATTAATATTAATATTAATATAATTATATTTTACTGATAATAATTAAATATCAAATAAATTTTAAAGAAAAATTAATTTTGTGAAATAAATAAATAATTTAATTTTAATATAATTTGCATTATATTTATTAATAATGATTAGAAAAAGATCTGCTACATTTTATCCAAATAATTCTATAAATAAAATTATTTATAAATTAATATTTATCTTTAATATATATCTTAATTATTAAAAATAATTAATTTGAAGATTTTAAGATATGGTAAAGTAATATTTCAAATAATAAAGTAAAAAATAAATAATTATATATATTAATTAATAATACATCAAAATATGATAAAAATGAAAAACAAAGACAAAAAAACAAAATTTTCATGAGTTTTTAAAACTGAAAAAACGAAAATTCAAAATCAAAAATAAAAACTTAAACAAATAATTTTTTATTAAACTTAAAAACAGAAAAATTAAAATCAAATTACGGTCCCAAGCCCTATGGCAATGGTATATATGAATATATAGTTTTGTATTCAGTTTAGACAGCTTCCTCCAAATAAGCATTTACATGAAACTACGTTGCTTGCATAGGCTCTACAAACCAAACTATATAAAACACTGTGCCTGCTTGTTCCTTCGTTACTTAGGTTCCCAACTTGAAATTTTAGTATAACACCTGCCCATTTTTGCCGTTTGACCATACCATGTAGCTTAAGATAAAGACCAATGAGTAAATTTATAAGGCTTAACAAGGCACAGAAACCTAAGGTTTCTCGCAAATAGGGTTGACCATTCCAAGCTTGTAAAGGGTAAGGGACCATGGCCAACTATAACTTCAAGATTATCATCATCTATTGGAACCTGTTTCCTTTACAATTCAAGAGGGCAGAACAAACAGATACAAACACATGCAGAAGCCAAATGATAAAAATAAGTTGCACCAAAACGATAATCTATTAGTTTCTTATCTAAATCATGGTATTGAAAAATAACACACATAACAGCCTCTTCTTCCTCCAAAATGGGCAAGACAAACAACCAGATGACTACCATCCATGAGCAGTGCACCCATCCAGATGGAAGGATCATTCTTTTCTTGTGGAGTCACAAACAAGGATGGACAGTGGTTGCTTTACTCCAGAAGCACTGCCAATATCATAGAAAGTTCATTCATATCTCATGTAGAGATGAAGGTGTTACGATTAACATATAATAAAAAGGGCTAATGATTGTTTAGGGACCTCTTTTTTTGTGTGAAACAAAAGAGAAAGAAAAGACTATGATAGAAATAAATAAAAGAGAAAAATAAGATTAAATTTGTTTTGAATGGTAAAGATTAAACAAACATCAAATGATAAAAGATGCAAATAAGTTCTTAATATTTTCAATTTTCAATCGATTAATCCTTAACATAATGACATTAACATATTGAACTTTCTCATTATTAGATGCTCACAAATTTAACCTTTACAACAACAACAATGATTCAGTAAAAATTCCGCTAAAACATAGAGTCTGGGACAAATTAACCTTTAATATATTGGAATTTAGTAAAAGATCATCAGATCATATTAAAACTTAATAATGCACCCAAAGATTCTTGCTGTAGTATAAATAAGCCCTTATAAAGTGGTTATTAAGTTTCATCCAAATAAGTTAGAGGCGGTACCGAAGATCTTTCCCCATGCAGAAAGTATAGGAGAGTTTTACTGCTCAAAATTGTCTCCTTGGCCTAGATTCTGCAACAGAGACTCGAATTTCTCTCCCATCCAATTCCTGAATCAGAAGCATTTCCCCCAAAAAAAACAACAAATTACAGTTATTTAGGCTTCAAAAAACAAAACATAGGCATGGCAAAACAACAAAAGTATTAATGTTTGGTGCGTAATAAAGATTCCTGTAAGCAAAGTCATCAAGATTATGTAGAACTAACAACAACAAAATAAAAGCACCAAGACAGTTACAGTAACCACTTTATTACTATACAAGCTAGACCTGATAAGAACGGACTTAAGAGATTCTCATATCATTGAGAAAACAGTATGATAAACTTACAGCACCATTCAAGGTCTCAATGGCACTGTTAACCTCTTCAGCAGAACTATAAGTGACAAATCCAAAGCCTCTTGATCGACCGCTGTCCCTATCATAAACCACTTTAGCTTCAACAACCTTTCCTTGCTCGCTGAACAAGCTCTCAAGTGCCAAGTTATCAACACCCCACGAAAGATTGCCAACATAAACACGATTTCCACCATCGAAACTGCCACCAGTCCTAGGGCCTCTAGAAAAGGAGCTCTCCCTTTGAGGGGGTGGACCAGAATTGACCCTGAGAGCCCGTCCCTCTAATTCCTGCCAACAATAAAAGTTTCATATTAGATGAAATAATCAATTAATTCAGCCACAAAAATGGCTTTCACCCAACAAAGCTTATATGACTAGGACTAATAGGGAGATATTTTACCAAGCTTTTCACGTTTATCTAGATTGGTTACCAAATAGTTGGCTAGGTATCCTTTAACAAGGTAATGCATAACGAAGGCATGTAGTTAAAATCATAATGAAGGGGCAGCAAACTTAAAATTCCCTTTCTTCAATTGGGCTCCAAGAGATAGAAGTGAGAAAGGCAACTTACGTAGCCATTGAACTGTTGAGCAGCTGCTTCAACTTCTTCAGGAGTCGACATTGTCACAAATCCAAATCCTCTGCTTCTTCCAGTTATCTTGTCATATATTACCTTCAAAACGAAACGATTTCAACAAAAAAGGGAATCCTGACCGACCATTCACAGGGACAATCAGACCAAATATGCTTGCACAGAAAATAACCCAATTACAGATATGTTCCACAAATTAAGCAAACAGAAAATAGAACATTCAACAATTAACTACTCGTTTCCGCTATACTAGCCAACAATTTTGAATGTATTCAAAGAAATCATATACCTCAACCATCTCAACAGTTCCAGCGTTTGAGAACAAATCAGCCAGCTGGGAACTGTCAACACTGAAAGGAAGATTGCCCACGAACAACTTTAGGTCTGGCGACAAACTGGGCTCGTCTCCATCGCTCAAGACCTCCTCTTCTTGGTCATAAACAGCAACTTTGCGTACCAAACGAGACGAAAAGGACTGTTCTTTTAGAGCTCCCAAGGACTGAAACACGGACGTGGGAACTGAAATGGGTCTACACTGAAGCTTGAGACAAGAGGAGACAGGAGAAACATAAGACAGCAAAATGGATTTTTTACGTAAAGATAATATTTTGGGGTTGAGGGATGGGACTACTAGAGAAGAGGCACAGCTTGCAGACATGGTTACGTTTCTATCGAAGAACTCTGAGAGATGAGCGCCGGGGGCAGGCAGATAAGGTTTGTATTAAAGACTTCACCTTTTGACAAAGGAAGATAAATAAGGGCGAAGGGTTTGGGGTTTGGGTTTAAGACACCGATAATATCCAACATGCCGGCAGTGCCCTTAATGTTGGAGGATATTTTACAAAACATTGTGGATGACCTACTTTGCCTACAAGTTGAAGTTGGTTGCTAATTTGTTTGATTCAGCCCACTAGGCATAAGATAAGCTAACAGGAAGTTACATCTCTAGCCCTTCATTTATCAATGCATTTACGAAGGGGATTGATAACGTGACCGTAGTGTCGTGTGTGGCATACTTTCGCAAAGATCTACAGATACAGAGAGCAGTGAAGATATTTACTAACAAGTTGGACAACAGCATTCGCTTGCTAATTTGGGGCTGACTTCGTATTCTTTACCTTCTACTGGAATAGGAGCTAGCTTGCTTAGTTAGTGGCCTGGTGCTTTGTCCTGAATGGCAATTTGGAGCAGATAATTCCAGTCTCCATTGATCGTTCTGCCTTCGTTGGCCTTTGAGACCAATTCTACATGGAAGCTAGCAAATTTTATTGATGGTGGTGGCACTTGTTTGACTGCTTCTGTCATAAACGTGCCTTCGAGGAACAGGAATAGGACTACTTGCAGAATGCACATTTTGAATATGCTAGCGCTTGCAGCAGAGCTATTACCAGTTTCTTTTAAAGTATACATTGCCATTTCTTGGAAAAGATGTTTACAGTGTGGTGCATTGACGAGAAAATGCATCCTAAAACAAATTTGTTGTTTCTAGACTACAAAAGCTAAGCATTTTGATTTGCCAGAGCAGATTTAGTAAGTTCTAAAACTGCAAATCCATAAATAAATGGAATTTTCCATTCTCCTGCATAAAAAGTAATTGCATTACATAAATCAGAACCTATTGGCTGCTTTCACTACACTAATCTAACCATCTTTCTTGCCAAACCTAATTAAAACAAAAAGTTACTGCTTTGTACAGCTATACCATCTCCGAGTTCATAACGCTGGAGTCAGGAGCATTTTCTATCTTCAAACATTATTCTTTTGAAAAGGAATATAGTCCTCATATCAAATTAACTAAAGCATCTGTCCTCAAGCCTAATGAAAGAATTTTTGTAAACAATGCAATCAAGTAGCAACAGATGCTTACTTCTTCTTGTTCCCTCTAGCATTTTGGAAAATATACCACCTTGCTTTGTATTTTGTGCCCAACTCACGGACCGCGTCACAGGCCTGTTGACTGGAAAATCAACTTCCTCACTTGTGGTCCTGCCCTTGTTCTTCTTCTTCCCTCATCTTGAAGAATCTATAATTACTGGTGGATTAAGGATCTTTGGAGGGAGCACTCACCTCGGAGGGAGCTCTTAACACCTCAAATAAAATCAACTTTAGATATAGTAATTTTCCTTGATTCCTTGTAAATAGGCGCACAAGGAAAAGATTCCTATAGAAAGTCTTTACTAAGAAATATTAAAACAATGCTTAAATCAAGTAGATATATCTTGCAAATCTGATGATGATATTCAGGAGTCCTCTGTTGACTTGTCCAAAGTTGCTTCCTTCTGATTTGTCTCACTTTTTCTCTAATACTTTCTTTCCGTAATAGGGATTCATAAAATCACTTCTATCTTGGAGAACGAACTTGTCCCCAAGCTCAAATTCAGGATAGGCTTCTGAAGTAACTCTAAGGGTTCCCAAGTGGCATCAGAAGGAGGAAGACTTTGCCACTGAATCAATAGTTCCACCCTACCATTGGTAATATGGGAGCAGAGTACCTGATTTGGACTAGGGATCACCTTTTCATCGAAGATTAGAGGTAAGGAGGGGCAGTCCACTGAGTTGGTCCTTTGTAGGGCTTGAACAATGAAACATGGAAGACATCATGAAAGCAAGTATGAGGTGGAAGTGTAAGTTGATAAGCAACCTCACCAATGCGACGAACAATTTTGAAGGAGCCACAGTACTTCAGGTACAACTTACCAACTTAGAATGGTGCTTTCAGCCAAGGACTTCAGTTGATGTGGGTGAAGATGCAACCAGACCAATTGATTTTCCAGGAATTCGACACCTCGATGCCCTTTGTCATAGAAATGTTTCATCTTGTGATGGGCCTGGAGTAACCTGGAACGAGTTTCTTGTGAAATGGCATCATGCTCCTCCAAAATACTATTTACAGCATCCACGTGAGAGGAACCAGCTATGCAGTTGAGTAGGCATGAAGAGTCTCTTCCATAGACCATTCTAAAGGGTATGGTGCAAAGAGTGGTGTTGAAGGAAGCGTTGCAACAAAATTCTGCCCATGTGATCCAATCCACCGATTTTGAAGGTTTGTCCCCCACAAAGCAACGCAGGTACGTCTCAATAGTGCAGTTGACAATTTCATTTGACTGTCCGACTGTGGGTACAGTCAGATAAGCATGCCAAGATAGTCCCGCCTAATCCAAAGAGTTCTTTCCAAAATAGGCTAAAGAAGACAGCATCATGGTCAAACATTCACAAAGAACACACGAATTCCTGCAAGTATTGTTGGTAATAAGGAAAAGGAGGAAAACAAGAAGAACTTCTCATTGAACAGAATGAGGCCATCACGAACTGACCCCTTGTTCAATGCGTGTTTGTAGCTACAGCAAGTTGGGGTTGGTCTCCACTTCTCGTTGTACGACGTCAAAGATGGTAATTAAAGGTTGGGACAGGGCAAGAAGTTGGCCCTCTTCTTCCTTACACCGTGACAGAGCGTCGACTGCTTGATTCAACTTGCCAGCTCGCTATTCATACACGGGCATCAACATGGGCGTGCTGGTGCTCATGTTATTAAATTGTTAATCTCTAGGATCTTCATAACATGGTCAAACCAGTTCCAAATCGTCTCAAAATTATCCCCATTCGTTCCAAATAAGTGAATTACAACCTAAAAACACAATATAAACGAATTAAATACAAAAAATTATAAAAACATTAAATAAACAAGCGAACTATATTAAATATAAACCTTAAAATATTAACAATTAAGCACTTACTACTCATCGTCTACCCATCGTCTTCTACCCATGATCTTTAGAACTTTCAAAAGCAAAATCTGGGGAACCTTCTTTTGCATGCCCACGAATCAAATTATTCAGAACGTGTGGATCCTAAAAACTCCACTCTTCATAACTGCCAGGAAAAGATATCTGCTTTCCCTGTCTGTCCATGGTTGCATAGATAGTCAATCATTGGGTTGAACGCACTGGGACCCCATTTCCATGTATAGTTTGGCCTCAAGATAATCTGCTTCTCAATGAGTTTATTCAACAATTTTAGTGCTCAATCATACGCCTCAGCCTTGCAAAAATTATATATCAAAACATCATAGTGGCCAGCCTCTGTGGAGCAGCGTTCAGATCTCCAGCCTTGCACTGACACGGTAACAACCTTATGAAGATCGAATTGTCCTTTGGAGCAATGTGCCTTGCACCATATCATTCAATACACTTTTAGACTCGGTTCTCTTTTCCAGCATCACAAAATCCAGGAAACAAAGTCGAATAAGTAACAGCAGCAGGTTTAATGCCAACCGAAATCATCTCCTCCAGCAACTTCTTCCCATCAGCAACTCTATCCACTGCAACATACCCTTTAATCATGGTCGTATAACTCATAACTGAAGGGTTTATGTTCTTCCTCTTCATTTCCATAAACAATTTCTCCGCCTCCTCCAACTTTTTAAACCTAATATACCCATTAATCATAACATTATAAGTGACTATATCAGGGGACAACCTTCTATTCTTCATATCTTCATAAAACCTCATTGCTGTTTCCAACCTCTCTGACAAAAAGAAACCCCAGAGCAAAATATTATAAGTATGCGTTGTTGGCTCAATCCTCTCACCTAACATCTTGTTAAAATACCTCTCTCTTGTTAAAATACCTCTCTGCCATGATATACCTCCCTCTCCTCATGATCAACTTAAACAGGGTATCATAACTCTTAACACTCTTCTCCACACCCAATTCCTTCATTTTATCAAATATCTTAACAGCCTCTTGAACAATTCCCGCCTTACCATAACCATCAATCAACTCTATAAACATATTCTCATCATATTGAATACCCTTTTTAGCCATATCTAAGAGGATGCAACGAGCATGATTGAGCTTGGAAGCTCGACCCAAAATGTGAATCATTTTCAGATAAGTCTCGCTGTCGTGATTAAATAACCCAGACCGCTCGACCCACCTGAAGAATTGGAGCGCGTGCTCCGAGTCTCTCGCCCCGTGCAAAACATTATAAACTAGACTGTGACTGAACTGCGGCACCAAACTCCGGATTGAGTTCTGCAACCTGGTCGTCCAGGCCTGGTCCGCCATCATTTTGCAGATTACATCCTCTAGTTTTCCCGGGTCTTGACGCTTCCCTTTAATTCTCTGATCTTCAACGCCACTCGTCCTCTGAGTTTTGGGCTTGGAATGTGGGTCTGAAGATGGAGCTTCTGGGGTTGATATTTCATCAAAATCCAGTACAGGGTCTTCGATCAAAACTGAAAAATGGCGGGGAATGATGAACCAAAAGAGTGAAGATCTGACGATATTGGCATAAACCCAAGTCCTGAAGCGGCGCTTAGATAGAGCAGCGTAGATCATTTTGAAATTCTTCTTGTTTATCGTTACGGTCTACATGTACAAACAAATAGACAGAGGCTAGCAGCAGAAACTAGGGTTTAAGGATAGAGGCAAAGATGATGACTTTGGCATCACTTTTCTGTTGAATGTAATTTTTTGTTATCATTTCAGTTTAGAATAAATTCGCAAATCTTATTGAAAGCCTACTTTAAAATCAAGGACGTAAAAGGAATAATTTCTTTGAAATCAAGTATGCAAAATGAAAATCACACATTTCTTAATCTGAAGATATTAAAATGTATATTCATATAATTAGTGTAGGAAAATTAACAATTATCTTAAAATAATTTTATTACATATCTAAAAAGAATTTTTATCTTTTTTTTTGGAATTCAACCTACTTAATTGGATCATATTTTAGGACTTGTCATAGAACTAGCATTTCTCGTAAGAGTGTGAACTGTACAGTTCGCAAATCTTTTACAATAACCAAAATGAACATCATTAATGGAATGACAGATAAATAAGCAATCATTAACAATAAAATCAACTTCTGACCGATTGTGACTATGTGAAAGAAGACTTTGAATAACCAATTGTGAGTCTGATTCTATAATAACTGAGTGTAACTTTTGTTTTTTAACCCAACTTAAAGCTTCACGAATCCCCATAGCCTCTGCTGT
>JANVCQ010000005.1:44981642-44995647 GCA_025531925.1 Erythroxylum plowmanianum | reverse complement strand
AGAGATTCCTCCAACTTGAGGTTGCATGGGATTTAGAATTTAGCTTTTGTTTGTGTTTATTATACCACTTTGCTCTGTACTTTTTCCTTCAGAAAGTACCAAAAATGATCGTAGCAGCAAGACCCACTTTAGCTCCAATGTTATAATAATCAGATTAAAGATTAAACCATTAATGGATATTTTATAACTTGTGGTCCTAAAGGGAAGCAAAAAGTAGATTGTAAGAAAAAAGGAGCTATCAAGGCCTGCCCTTTACCTCATGCTAATATATATAATTACAGTGCATAGAACATTATAGGAAATATTGTGACAAAGACACTAACAAGAGAAATAAAAGAATCTACTTTGTTTCATATTGTTTATCATGTTAGGAGATTTGATTGCATAAGGTAATTAAATTAAAAATTAGGCATATTAGGCGATTGGATTTTATTTTACTTCCTAAATAACTTCTCTTAATTCTCTAATACACGATTAATGGTACATGTGCTAAGCAATATTTTAAGAACCGGATCGAAAGTTAAACCTGTAAGACGAGATGTTTAAGATTTAAAATATTAAATCGGTATTAATTAAGCCGTCATCATACCAGCTAAAAATTGGATAAAATTAAAGAATTTAAAAAATAATTGGCAGAAAATATCTTTTTTATTGAATAATTTGAAAAAGTGATTATTAAATAAAAATTAATGAATTAATTATATTTTATAAGTACTTATTAATTTATAAAAACTAATTAATTAATTAATAAATTGATCAATTTTTAATAATAAAAGTTATCAAAATAAATCTTTTTTTTTTCACAAACTTCAAAGAATTCCAGTATATTTATCTACCAAATATTAAAAAAATTAATGAACAGATAATGTGATGCCGACAATGAGCAATGCTCTGACATCCTGGGTTGTTACTTAGTCTAGTTCACGTCGTAGTCTCACCGTGAGCGGCCACTGTTCCAAGAGGCGCTTCCATGACTGTTGCCTCGACCAACCTCTACATGCTTCGGTTAGTTTAACCACTGTATGTCTAAAAAATACTTGCTACCTTATTTTACTTTATAACTTCATATTTCCAATGGTAAGCCTTGAAATAATCTATTGATCATTGTAACTTTCCACATATTCCACCAAGTGAAAAACCTTATGCATTTATTATATAATTTTATATTCTTTACACAGATTATTTAAATAGGATATTTTTTGAAAATAGAAGTTAAAATGTAATTGCAAATTGGCTACAAAGAGTAACTAATTGTTGTCCAAAAGTGAAATTTCAAGTTGTATTTTTTAAAATCTCTTATTAGTTGTTACTTTTTTCTTGCATACATATAATGAATAATAATTTAATATATAACCTAAAAAGAGAAAATGATCAATTTTTGTATAATTTATTGTTTCTAATATTTGTAGATTTGCAACTTGTACAATTTATTTTATTGAAGAAGACAATTAAATGACACTTGCATGACAACATATTATAATTATTTTATCTTATTAAAATAAAAGAGACTATACTTGTTGCTAATTGAATTTTTTAGTTGAGTGGATTCTCTATTTATTTCAAACCCTCTATTTAGTTTTAAAATTAATAATCATCTACAATTTCATATTTGGACATGATCTATCGAAAACAACCTGTTTGCAGTTAAGAATAAGATTGTGTAATATAAGAAATCTCCAAATTTTGCATTTTAGCAAAATTTTTACTGAATTATTATTGATAAGGTTCATATTACATGTTCTCATTACTCTGTTCTTACCTGTTCTATGAGTGTTTATTAATTTAATTTATATGAGTCTTATTAGATAGATAGATGCTCATGGAATATGATATGAACAAAGTAATGAGAATAAATAATCTATTTCCGTTGTTATTGTCGCCACCATCATTGTCGTCTTCTTCGTCGCCATCAGGGCATCTTCTAAATTGGTACAAATAACTTAAATTTGTCAACCATCTTACCTTTAACAATGGCATAACCATGCATTTATTTTCTTGACATTCTTTTTTCTAAAATTGGTTCCACTCCTCTCTCTTTCTCTCTCTCTCTTTCAACTTTATTTCTGTGTATTATGAGTCAACTTTCTAAGTTTAAAGGATGATCTTAAGAAAGATTCAGAAACCTGTCTATATCTATTATTTTTAGAAATTGTTGCTTCAAAATAGGAAGCTAGAAAAAAATAGAAAAGAGAATAGGCAATATTTTAAAAGTTAATAAGACAAGAGATTTCAGGTTTAAAAAATTTAATTGACATAAAATCGATTAAAAATTGAGTAAAATTAAAATTTTAAAATATGATTGAAAGAGAATATTTTTACTTATCGAAGAAGTTAAAAGTTTAATTAAAAAAGAAATTATCAAATAAAAAATAATTAATTATTTTAATTTATAAAAACTTAGTAATTTATTAAATTAACTGATTAAATAATAAAGTAAATAAATTTTAATAACAAAAGTTATTAAAATAAATCGAATTAAAAAATTAAACAATTTAAAATTATTACGATTCCAATCGATCAAATGAGTTAAGTTTTTTAATCATTACAAATAAATAGCGCAATGGAAAAATGTGGCGAGTATAAATGCCTATTAATGTTATTTTATTAAATAACAATAAAAGTCAACTAACGAAATAATAATGTAAAATAGTCGTTAACGAAATAATAATGTAAAATAGTTGACGACTATTTGGTAACTTGTTCTGTCGTACTACAACCCCAAACTTGGAATTCTTCTATTTAGGGGCATGGAATTGGAGTAATTATATGCAAGACCTAACTTTTTCAATTGTACGCTTTGCCTATTTAGTTCCTCACTGCCCTCAGGTATGGCAGATTGGTCCCACCAATAATTCTATCCATTTTTAATAATAACACACTTAAAAAAATCTGATACTATCTCCAAAAAAAATTCTGATACTTTAATTTTATAAAAAAATAAGATAAAAGACAACAATAACGGTGACGACAACAACTCTATTTTACGAAGCTATCTATTTTATGAAAATTAAAAATAGAACATTAATTATATGTAGCATTTTTTTATATTTTACAAAGGAACTATTTTCGTGACTTAAATTATTAATTTTTTTATAAGACTTTTGGTTCACTTATAAGAATAGATAAAATACGGAATGAAGATTATTTAAGAATAGAATAAAAGATGCAATTCTAAAATCAAATGAAGAAATACCCTCGTCGTCATCATCACATCTCGTCTAAAGTTTCACATTAAAATAGAGATCGGCAAGATCCGACAGTAGACAATCTTTTTTCTGTCATAAAAAAAATACTCTATTATCAATAACAGTGACAAAGGAATAGCTTACCATGACTCCCAATACCAAGTCTTGGCCTTTTTAAGCACTTAAAATGAAACACAAAAGGCGATGTGTAGTCATAAATGTAAAAGGTTAGAAAAGCGTCAACTGACTTTTCATTTTATTTAAAGAGTTTTCCCTTTTAAACACAACGTTTTGATCTTCCATTTAAAGAGTTTTCCATTTTTAACAATTGCTTAAGCTTCAGCACAGAGGTAAATAATCTCACGATTTAATTAAATAATTAGTATTAAGGTAAAATTGATTAAAAAGCCTTACTCCAAGTCCAAGGAAGGAGGAAGACGATAGAAAATCCATCTGTTATATTTTATTTAACTGCGTAGTATGCGTCTTCATGAGATCTACTTCTGAGGCCACTTGATAGGTAGAGAGAGAGAGAGAGAGAGAGAGAGAGAGATGAAAAAAACTGAAGAGGGAAGAGAGTGAGAGTGAAGGTTGATGATTTTAGACCTTAATCAAAGTTTCTCAAACGCTAATTCAACAATACTGAGCTTGGCTGGTATGGGTTTTTCTTTTTCTTTTTTTTGGGGGGGTTTCATGCAATTTGACTTTGGTGTCCGTACAAATGAAGATAGTTTATTTTTCCCAAAGCCGTTTCTGCTTTCTTCTGTTTAATCAGATCTACTTTTGTGGTTTCTGCCTAGGCGGGGTTTCTGGGTCGTTTCTTTACTGTGAAGATGTAATCTTTTTGCTAATGGGTTTTGTTTCGCTGATAATTAGTTTGTGTTCTGCTAAAAGAGTTCTCTTTTTTCTTGTTTTTGTTTCTCTTCTTTGATCATAATCAATCCCGAGCTTTGAGGTTTCTAAATGGATTTTGAGCTCTTTCTTTTTTCTTTTTTCTTTTTGGTTCTTCCACACTTGGTTGGCTACTAGCAGTTTTGTTCTGTTGAGCTTTTGTTCTTTTGACGACTTATAATTTTAGGTTGCTAGGAGTTAGTGTTGGAAGTTGAGAGAAAAGTAATTTGTAACTATGTGGAGAAAATGATCTTATCTGCTCTCTGTTTCCCGTACCCTTTAGTGATTGAACTTGTTGGTCACACTACTGTTACGATTGAGGTTAGGTCTTGTACCGTGTTTGGTGAACTTTTTTACGGAGTTGTGCACAGTTGAATGCTTTTACTTTGTTCTGGATGCTATCAATTGATGCTATTGCTACAAATTGCCCGTAATCTCGATCTTTTATGTTGTGAAATTAACTTTTGCTTCTGAATACTTCATTTAAGTACCTATCTTGGAAGTTCAGTGGCTACTGTTTAACAAACATGTAGTTACTTACACGTCCACCTCTTTGCATAACTACAGGCATCTGTGTGACTTTTTCTGGATAAGTATGTGGAGCCTCTGTAGAACTTCAGTAATTTTTTACTCTAATCAGTCGTGGATACCAGAAGAACGTGTGAGGGCTTCAAATGTCCTAAGTTGCTGCTCTTATCAGGTACTGAACCAGGTATCTAAGGTGTTGTAGCTACTCTACAGGAGCAAGTGAGGTGAGCTGGGATCAAGTTGTAGATTGGTCTTTGATGATCACACTCAGCTATGCATGTAGCTGGCAGTCATATGCAACAAGTTTTGCTTCAAGGAGATTGCTTGTGGTTTGATGTGCATTATATGGGGCTGGAAGTGGCTTGCATGTCTTAGGAGAAGCAGATTTAAGCAGCAACAGAATTCAATCGCTCTTATAACTCTAGGAGGTTGTTCTTTGCTTGAAAATTCTGTTTAATTAGTGCATTGTGCTGGTTGTTCATTTTGGTTGCTGATTGAGACATGGAAGCTGAGTTTGTAAGTACTAACAATCCGCCGGGTGTTCTTCATGGAATGCTTCCTGCTATTGCACCGGCGCTTCTGATTGCACTGGGATATGTTGACCCTGGAAAGTGGGCAGCAACAGTTGAAGGAGGTGCTCGTTTTGGATTTGATCTGGTATTTCCTATGGTCTTTTTCAATGTTGCTGCAATGCTGTGCCAATACCTATCAGCTCGGATTGGTGTGGTTACTGGAAGAGATCTTGCCCAGGTAGTATTTAATCAGCTTTGTGCTCATCCGAGTTAATTTATATTTTTTATTTGGTATTGCATTGTTTTATTTTCCCTACACATATATATTATCTTGAGTTCTATTGCCCTTATGTTTTCCTAGATTACTGAAATTGAAATGTATCAAGAAGCGGCCTAAATGTACATAGAATTGTTTGTCGATGTCACATAATGTCCCTCTCTTATTTAGCATGGGAAGGAAAGAATGTAATTGTTCATCTATGGATCTTGAGTTTTTCAATTAAATGTCCATATGTTTGTTGTTTGTGCTGGTTATACATTTTCATTTCAAAGAATCTGTAATCGCTTCAAGAACTTCCATTTTAACTTTCTGTTATGCAAAGAATTTGTTTACTACTCTTGGACATTATCTAACTGGGTTTTGATTTACCAAACTTGTTTCTTCTTTATTGATGCCACAGATTTGCAGCACTGAGTACAACAAGTTCACATGCATGTGTCTGGGAGTCCAAACATCACTTTCTGTGGTCATGTTGGACCTTACCATGGTAGTACTCTCATACTTGGTCACCTGCAGTTACTTTTAGTTAGTAGAACTGGTCACTTTGCAAATTGATCAAAGTGCTTTGCCGGACCTAATTAACATTTGCTCCTAACTTGTAAATTTCCTGATTTTATTAGATCCTTGGCATTGCACATGGACTTAATCTTCTCCTTGGGATGGACTTTTCCACTTGTGTTTTTTTTACTGCACTGGATGCGGTTTTCTCCCCACTTTTTTTCAACTTCCTGGTAAGTTAGACCAGTGGGACTTCTTTTTGTTCTTTCTTTCTAGAAAATTCACCTATAATTTTTAACTACTTGCTTTTCAGGAGAGATACAAGGCAAATTTTCTCTTAACACGTTTTGTGGTTCCTATATTAGCCCTTTATATCTTTGGAGTATTCAGCAGTAAGCAAGAAACCCCACTTTCCACGAATGGGGTGCTGACAAAGTTAAATGAGGAAAGTTTGTTTGCCTTGATGAGTCTTCTTGGAGCAAATATCATGCCTCATAATTTTTACCTTCATTCTTCTATGGTTCTGGTATGTGTCTTTTCCTCCAATCTTTTCCTTCAACATGGTAGCCACCATTTTCTATTGTTGTGGTGATTGTCTTTTGTGTCTGTATGCTTCTGTGTACGCAGGCTTATGCATATGTGTAGTTCTTTAGTTAAAGGTTGCTCTGCATAGGGTGGCAGATGTGGCATGGTTAGAAGGAATTACTATTTTCTTTGACTTCTTGAAATTTTTGCTATGGTTATTAACTTTTGTTCTTTGTTGTTACTGAATTTTGCACCCATTTACTAGCTTTTGGATGCTATTTGAGTTTCTTGTTCTTTCAAATAACTGATACCATCATTTTCGGTTTGAATATATCTGAAATTTGATATTTCAATGTTTTACAGCAACATCAGGGACCACATGATGTCTCTGAGAATGCCTTGTGCCATAAGCATTTCTGGGCCATATTTTGCACATTCTTTGGCATTGCGGTGGTGAATTATGTGCTTTTGAATTCAGCTGCAAATGTGTTCTATAGTAGTGACCTGGTTTTGCTTACATTTCCTGATGCATTGTCACTACTGGAACAGGTAATTCCTGATTGTATGACCATTTTTAACATGCAACGCAACATTATGTATAATCTTTAATGTACTCTTTGATTTGTTTTTCTTTCCAAATAATTGATGCAGGTTTTCAGGAGTCCAGTAGCACACTTTGCTTTTGTACTAATTTTGTATCTCACAAATCAAATAACTGCATTAACCTGGAATCTTGGCGGACAAGTAATCTTACATGATTTTCTCAGTCTGGATATTCCTAATTGGCTTCAACGTGCTACTGTTAGAATTATTGCCCTTGTCCCAGCCCTTTATTGTGTATGGACATCAGGAGTTGAAGGAGTATATCAATTGCTTATGTTTTCCCAAGTTATAATAGCTCTGCTACTTCCATCTTCTGTAATCCCACTTTTCCGAGTTGCATCATCCAGACAAGTCATGGGTGTCTACAAAATTTCTCAACTTCTGGAATTCATTGCGGTGATTACATTCATGGGCTTGCTAGGTCTGCAGATTATATTTGTTATAGCGATAATATTTGGGGATAGTGATTGGGTAGGGAATTTGAGGTGGAACATGGGCATTACTTCATCTGTGCCTTACATTACTCTGCTCATGACTGCCTCTTCATCATTTTGTCTAATGCTTTGGTTAGCAGTTACTCCGTTGAAATCTGCAACCCAGCTAGATGCTCAGGTTTGGAGCTGGGATGTACAAGATCCCACACATGAGCTATCTCGAGGGAGGGAGGGAATAATTTCGGGTGAAACTAGATACGATGGAGAAGAACACACTTACAAGCAGGAACAGGTTTTGACATCAGACAAATCCATCGACGGTTACCCAGATATATTTATCACAAAAGCTGGTCCTAACTTACCCGTAACGGCTGTGGAGTCTCATAATAATCTTCATCTGACAACTATTGAGGAGAATCATTCCCATGGTACTTTTCCCAGTGACCAGGTATGCTACCAACAGGATCATGCACCCAGTGAAGAGTCTTTGTCTATGGCAGTTGCAGTTAATGATGTTTCTGACGGTGATTCGGTAGATTACAAGACATTTAAGATTGAATCAATTGACAGAGTTGAAAAGACTGTGGTTGTGGAAGGAGATTTACAGGTTGAAAAGAAGGATGATGAGGCAGATGCTTGGGAGCCTGAAGAATTGCCAAAAGGAGTTCCTGGAAGCACCTCACCATTGACTTCTGATGGTCCAGCATCATTGAGGAGTCTCAGTGGAAAAAGTGATGAGGGTGGCAATGGTGCTGGAAGCCTCTCAAGATTAGCTGGGTTGGGTCGAGCTGCAAGACGCCAATTTGCTGCAACTCTGGATGAATTTTGGGGGCAGTTGTATGACCTTCATGGGCAATCAACTTCTGATGCTAAGTTGAGAAAGTGGGATGTCTTGTTGGCTGATCCAAAGCTTGCATCTTCTTTACTGAAAGTGGATACAACTGGAAAGGATTTTGGTGGATATTTCCCATCTGTAGGTGGTAGAGGATCTGACCCTATGGTAAATTCAAGCTTATCTGATTCTCCCAGGCAGCCAAGGATTCAAAACCTTATTGACTCATATGCATTTCAGAGGGGTTCTATGTGGTCCAATCACATTCAATTACCGAATGCGTATGTTCAAGGTTCCAGCTGCAATGTTGTGGACTCTTCTGAGAAGAGGTATTCTAGTATGCGTACTCTGTCATCAACTGACGGCTGGGATACCCAACCAGCTACGGTTCATGGTTCCAGCCACAATGTTTTGGAATCTACTGAAAAGAAGTATTCTAGTTTGCGAAATCTACCATCAACTTATGGCTGGGATGCCCAGCCAGCTACCATTTATGGTTCCAACCGCAATTTCCTGGAATCTACTGGGAAGAGGTATTCTAGTATGCGCACTCTGCCATCAAATGACGGATGGGATACCCAGCCAACTACAGTTCCTGGTTCCAGCCACAATGTTTTGGAACCCAGTGAGAAGATGTATTGTAGTATGCAAACTCTACCATCAACTGATGGTTGGGATACCCTGCCAACTACCATTCCTGGTTCTAGCCGCAGTGTTTTGGAATCTACTGAGAAGAGGTATTCTAGTATGCGAAATCTACCATCAACTGATGGCTGGGATACCCTGCCAACTACCATTCCTGGTTCTAGCCGCAGTGTTTTGGAATCTACTGAGAAGAGGTATTCTAGTATGCGAAATCTACCATCAACTGATGGCTGGGATACCCAGCTAGCTACAGTTCATGGTTATCAAATAGCACCAATTGTAAACCGGATTGCTAAGGACACTAGTTCCAATTGTTTAAATGATCAATGGGAATCAGCAGCACCTTTATCCCCATCTCTAGGTCCTAGAAATTTTAGTGGCCCATATGCAGCTGCATGGGCACAGAAGTTGCAAAATGGATCGAGCGCTCCCCAAGCCTCACGATTTACAGCATCTAGAAATATTCTGCTCCAACCTGACAGAGCATATTATGGTGCTTGCTCATCTGGATTGTCCGATGATGGGGGGATGTCCATCAATTCAAAAACGTACCACAGCCTGCCTGACATTCCTGGACTATCTGGGCTGTATTCCAGCTTATTGCCTGGAAAGAGTGCACAGTGGGACAGTCCTGTTAGTTTTGGATCATCTCTTGGTAGAACAAACAATGAGCAGTCCTTTTATGCAAATACTGGGTCAGGAACAGGAGGTTTGTTGCCTTTTGATGAGCTATCAAGAGGCTATGGAGATGGATCTCTCTGGTCCAAACAGCCATTTCAGCAGTTTGGTGTGGCTGATAGAACTCGATCTGTTGGGAACAATGCTGGAAGGTTGTCAAATTCAGTAGCTCGAGAAGGTACTTATCTTATGGATTCAGAGGCCCAGCTTCTTCAATCTTTCAGAGACTGCATGATGAAGCTTTTGAAGTTGGAAGGATCTGATTGGTTGTTTAGGCAAAATGATGGTGCCGATGAAGACCTCATTGATCGTGTGGCTGCAAGGGAGAAGTATTTGTATGAAGCCGAAATGAGAGACATGAAACTTTCTGGTTCTTCGAGATATGACGAAACAGGTACAGGAATTATATCAGGATCTTCGGTTCCCAATTGCGGAGAGGACTGTGTCTGGAAAATGGATTTGGTGGTCAGCTTTGGTGTCTGGTGTATTCATCGAATTCTTGATTTGTCCCTCATGGAAAGCCGACCTGAACTCTGGGGCAAGTATACTTATGTCTTAAACCGTCTTCAGGTATATTTCTTTACTGCATTTTTCAACTGCAATAATTGACGGCTGTCTATATAAAATGTTTATTCATGTTTACAGTTTGTTGACCATATAAAAGAACACCTCTATTTTAGTTGGATACTGTTGGGCCAAATTATGCTCATCTCCTGCGCTCACTAATGCTTTCAACATTGAGCTCTACTACTTTGTATATGTGAATGACTTGTTTATGACCTGTATATAATGTAAATTGTCAGTGTGATCTGCTTTTACCTCTCAGCCACTCTCAGCCTCTCTCTCAATCTGTATGTTTGTGTATGTTTTCTCTTAAACATTATTAAGTAATATTACTTTGGTTAACAGGGAATCATAGATCTGGCGTTTTCAAAGCCCCGCAGCCCTCTTTCCCCATGTTTATGCCTCCAATTCCCCCCTACTTACCAAAATAGGTCAAGCCCCCCTCTTTCAAATGGAATGTTACCCCCTACAGCAAAACCGGGCAGGGGAAAGTGCACAACTTCATCGATGCTGTTGGATTTAATAAAGGATGTTGAGATGGCCATATCTAGTCGTAAGGGTCGATTAGGGACTGCTGCGGGAGATGTGGCTTTCCCAAAGGGAAAAGAGAATCTTGCCTCGGTACTGAAGCGATACAAGCGCAGGTTATCCAACAAGCCGAACGGTGGTAAATGAGTAGAGGGAAAGTGAAGGAGGCACTTGCATTAGGCTCTGTACGCTCAGTTTGGCTCAGGTGGGTGATACTGAGCTCTTGGATAATTCCAATAGCAGCTTAGTGCGGTGATCAGGTCATTAATTTACGGCTGGGTATGGCAAGCTTACTCTCTTGTACTAAAAGAAATGTGCTGCAAATCATGTGATTGTGTGTTTATGTATACATAGGGACAAAATTACTGGAAATGTACTTTGCGGCAGAATCAAAGAAAATGGTTAGAAAGGGTAAAGGTTGATCAGGTGCTACTCTGACTCTGTTTCTGCAACTCCTGTATATATATGTTACCTTTGTCATAAAGTGCACAGCAAGAGAAGTTCATTTCACTCGAAGAAGGAAGTTGACCATGTTTGTTTACCTGATTTGTGACTGGTACAAGTGATTACTTTAAACTATTCCATATCGGGCGCAGTTCAGTCAACCCAAAATATAAGAGTGACAAACCTCTTGCTTCCCCTCAAAAAACAAAAAAAATGAAGAAATATTTTACAATATTATATCTATATAATGGATTATGTATATATATATATATATATATATATAGAAATTAGTAAATATATTGTAAATACTTGATCAACACATATTTCAAAATAATATTAATAACGAACCATTTTCGGTATTTATAAACTGATTTTAATTTGGTAAATAGAATTTTATTTTATTTTAAAATGGAAAAACCTACATTAAGAACAATTTAATATCTGTGGATTGCATGTATAACTTCAATATTATACATACTTAATGTTCTCATATTTCAAAATCAATGTAAAGTTTCAATTGTTAATCATCTTCATTTGAATTAGTATTTTTTGATAAAATAATTATCTTTTGATATTAAATATTGATTTTGATTTTATAATGGATATATCAGTTAATTTAATTTATATTTTTAAATTAGAATCACTTTTACTAAAATTGCCACTTGTAAAATTTGGTGAATCTAACTATATATATATAAGTATTTAAAATTATTAAATTTAGTATTTTTAGTATTTTGAATACTTAATTCCTACATATTTTACAATAATTACAATTTAATAAATTAACTATTTCAATGTTTTTAATTAACTTAAATTTTATAAATAAAATATATTTTTATATTAAATATACAAGAAAATTTGAAATTTTAAATTAATAATATTTTGATATATGTGAAGTAAATATCAAATGCTTTCCCTTACATTAAAGAGGACTAATTTCGATCAAATAAAGAAAAATTAAATTTGACTAATTCTAAGTATAACTAAGTTCTTTATGTTGATAATTTAATATCATAGATATTTATTAATTTATTAATTTAAATTTTAAAATTAGTATGACAAGTTTTTGTGAATCAATCATTTTTTTAAAGTCATTGTATACTTTATGAAGTAATCTTTTCTTTGTATTTTTACAAAAAGACTATTTTTATGACCTAAATTTGTAATTTTATAGTCACAAAAGAATAACTTTATTCGTCCTCAACGAGACTTGCTGTCTAAATATATGATTTTCTTTTTTTTTTTAAACATGTTTAATTTGTTTGTACGTTTTATTTTGTTTTAAATAAGAAAATCAACAAAGAAACAAAATATTGTTTTCAAGCACAACAACATATTCTCAAAATCACAAATTTGTCGAACGAACTCGGTTTAGTTGTTACATCATCCAGAGCGGTCTGGTACAAGAGTCAAACGCCACGTCATTTTTGCGATATGAGTTCGTGGCACGTGGATTACTGGCAGCCGTTTAACCCAAACCACCGCAGCTTCTTCTGTTTTGTCCGCTCCCTGATAAACTCTGCAGCTCGTCCTTTGCTTTTTGTAACCACTGCAAATCAACATCAACTGTGTCTCCTGATGCCCCTGACCTGAGGATTCAATCTTTTTAAACTTCATCAGTGAAAAGGTACGCAGTTATTGCTCGGACCCAATTAGATTGATTCTGCTATCGATTTTGGTGCATTCTTTAATTCCGATATGAATCAGTAGAACCAATCCAACTCCAAGGCAATTAGTGAACTCCCTCCTACGTTTGATTGGTATAGAAAGGAAGGAACAAGGACGTGAACTCTTGTTTGTAATGCTGAAGTGTTTGTAATCGCCGAAGAAAGATTGAAATGAGTGGAGACTTTGAAGTTGTTCTAGTACCAAACCAATGACTTTTAGCAGAAAATTAGGCACACATCTTGACTTGTATGCTTTGGACCTAATACGCGCCCGCTTGCTTGTCCGCATGGTGAATCGATATTTGGTAATTATGCTAACATTTTAGGGTTTGGTTTCCTTTTTCGGATGCAGGAGTCGGCTAGCACTATAAAAAAAGAAGAAGAAGAAGATGGGTTACGTAATAGTGGTGTCATTGCCTTTAATATTGTTTTTATTGATAGTGGCTCTAGCATGTTACCTTCTTGGTAGGGCTAAAGGTAGAAATGAAACGGCCAGAGTTCCTCCGTATTATGCTCCGCCGGTCCCAGCTCCTCCTGTTCAAGCACAAACCGCCGGTGAAGACAAAGCTTGACATTATGAGGCATTTAATCAACATATTTATTTATGTTTCATTACAGTCTTTGGAGTTTGGAGCTTCCATCTTCTGTTTTCTAGCTGATTTACCAAAAGGTTTGATTTGTGTAATGTCATGTAAAGTATTAGTCCTTGTTGTTAATCAAGTTGCTTAGCAACTATCAGTACAGCTGGGAATTGAAAAGGAGTCTGTCTATTGATGGAACGATTGACATTACGCTAAGGATTCTACTGTAGACCTGTTGATATTTTTCACCACTCTCAATGCTCAAATTTCCCTTAATCAAAGAAAAAACAAAGTAGAGCTAAGTCCTATTTTCTTTAGAGCTAAGTCCTATTTTCTATCTACCAAGCCTTGTAATTCAAGCCTAATTATTGATAACGACATCATCTGTGCTTATTATTCTAATAAACTGTGCTATTTAATTTAATTTATATATTTATTATCCTTTTATTAAGTTTATTATTAGTAGTAGTTTTATCATTATTATCATTATTATTATAATTGTTGTCGTTATTGTTTTTTTGTTATTATTTTAGTATTATTATTATCTTTATATATTTATTGTAATTTTATTTACTTAAATATTTTGTGTACCATTTTTACTTATTTACTC
>JANVCQ010000005.1:44923348-44936150 GCA_025531925.1 Erythroxylum plowmanianum | reverse complement strand
AAATGGCCCAAATTTTTTTGGAATGTTGGGTACCGGCCGGTACCCAATGGAAAACCCCGATACTAGCTGGTATTTATGACCGGTACCGAGGTTAGGTTCCGAGTTTCATTTTTTGGCCGATAGGGTACGTTTTGGCCGGTACCGGCCAGAACGGAACGAAA
This sequence comes from Erythroxylum plowmanianum, assembly GCA_025531925.1. Lineage (NCBI taxonomy): Eukaryota > Viridiplantae > Streptophyta > Magnoliopsida > Malpighiales > Erythroxylaceae > Erythroxylum > Erythroxylum plowmanianum. The sequence goes on along the minus strand of JANVCQ010000005.1, from coordinate 44,935,989 downwards.
CCCATAGCGCTGGTCTTTAAGCTTTTTTATTGAAGATATTCGTTTAAGAGAAGAGAAGAATTGTCTCCCCGTTTGATAAACAAATTGGGATACAATTTTGTTTAGTGCTAATGGAGTCCAAAACACCTACATCCAAGCATTTCTTTGCATGTCCTAAATATCGTGCTAAATCAAATTATTAAATTGTAATTATAATATTGCATTTGCGGACCCTAATTTAAAACCATATGTCCAATATTACAGTGAAAACTTAGAATTCAGCATGTTATAGCAAAAGGGAGAACTATATTGATATGAAATTGTGGAATATAAAAGCTTAAGATTTTTCTTGATTCACCACTTGATCTTTAACCAAGAAGAATATTCGAACAAGAAGAGAAAATAAGGTTTGTTTCAAGAGATTTGTACAACTGTCAAGAACATGTATAACCTATTTCAAGCAAATTATGAATTGAATGACACAAGATTGAAAGAAGAACAACAAATAAAGACGCCACTAATTGATGAAACAAAATCAATTCATAAGTCGCATAAAAGCATGAAAATTGGGCAATACATTCTAATTATTCAACAAGAATAATAATAAGGATAAATCTCACAAAATAATGTTATAAAATTGTGTCCCCTAGTGATAGCGAACCTTCCTATATATAGGACAGGGGTTGACCGAAAATTAAGGAAAAAGAATTACTTTAAACCTATAATTACTTAACCTACTAGGAAACTACCTGTTAAGAAACAAGATCTACTAGGAAACTAAAACTACTAGGAAACAAACCTTTAAGGAAACAAGAGACCTTATAGGATTTGGTCAATTGTCCCTTATAAAGAAGAAAAATTATTAATAGTAAATTCAGTCATGGGCCTTATTTTTCAAGTTAGGTTGACCCAACTTCTTCAAAACTTATTAAGTGGACTTACTTGGACTCCTTAATTGAAGTATCTTAGACTTGGGTTTAAGAATGAGCTTCTTTAATTAAATTATGCAAAGCCCTTTGTATTCTTTTGGTCCTAGCCCTTATGATAGGCCCAACAATATTCACAAGTGGATCTTTTTTGAAAGTTGATTATGGAATTTGAGTTAAAGATCTCGAACTCTTATCTCAAACACTCAAACCTGAGACCCCAACTTGGGATGCTACGTCACTAGCCCCTTGATCCATATCATTTCCTTCTTCCTAGGAAGGATTTGTCCTTAAATCCAATAGATCTATATCAGATTCAAAGGAAGAAAGATCAGATACGTTAAAAGTTGCATTAACACTATAGTCACCTGGAAGATCAAGTTTGCAGGTGTTACTATTCAGCCTAGCCACAACTTGAAAAGGGCCATCGCCCCTAAGATGTAACTTTGTTATTCAGGAAGTAGGAAATCTTTCTTTGCGCATATGAACCTAAACTCAATCGCCAAGTTCATAAATGACCTCTTTTCTTCCCTTGTTGGCATTTCGTACATAGTGCTCAGTTTTGAACTCTATGGTTTCACGCACTTTGGTATGCAACTTTTGGGCAAATTCAATTTTCTTGGCTCCATCTATACCTAAGAACTCATAAATAAGTAACGGAGACAAGTCTAAAGGGGTTAATGGATTAAAACCATAAATAACTTCGAACCGAGAATAATTGGTAGCAGTGTGAATTGTACGATTGTATGCAAATTCAACTAAAGATAAAAAAGGCTCCTAATGTTTCAAATTATGTTTGATTATGGCGTGCAATATGGTACCAACTTCCTATTTACAACTTCAGTTTGACCATTAGTTTGGGATGAGCAATAGTAGAAAACAACAATTTAGTTCCCAATTTTTCCTAAAGAGTTTTCCAAAAGTAGCTTAATAATTTTACATCTATATCAGACACAACGCTTCGAGGAATATCGTGCAACCTAACAATCTCTCGAAAGAATATATTAGCCACACGCACAACATTATCAATTTTCCCACAAGCAATGAAATGTACCATTTTGGAAAAATGATCAACTACAACAAATACAAAATCATTCCCTCATTGAGATCTTGGTAATCCTAACATAAAATCCATAGAAATATGAACCTAAGGGGATGAGGGAATGTGAAGTGACATGTATAGTCCATGTGGTTTAGATGTTGATTTAGCCATTTTGCACTTAATGCACCTTTCACAAATTCTTTCAACATCCTTTTTCATATTAGGCTAATGAAAATGTTCTTGCAACACATCAAGGGTTTTAAGAATACCAAAATGACCCATAAGACCATCACTATGAGCTTCACGTACCAACAGTTCACACATAGAGCAATTAAGCACACAAAATTTGCTCTCTTTGAACAAAAATCCATGTCTATAGAACTTATTAAATGAACCAGACTTACATGTAACATAGACACTTGAGAAATTAGGATCATGTTCATACAACTCTTTCACATATTCAAATCCTAATAGCTTAGTGTCCAAAGTAATAAGCAACCCATGCCGATGTGATAATGCATCAACGATAACTTTACCCTTTATACTTAATGACATAAGGAAAAAATTCAAAAAAAGCACTCCACTTAGCATATCGTTTATTAAGCTTGTTTTGACCATACAAATATTTAAGAGATTCATGATCAGTATGGATGACAAACTCTTTAGGCATTAAGTTGTGCTGCCAGGTTTCCAAAGCTCTAATGACAACATAAAGTTCTTTATCATAAGTTGGATAGTTCAAACATGCACCATTCAAATTTTCATAAAAATATACTATAAGCTACCTCCTTGCATTAGCATAACACCAATACTTATGATAGAAGCATCACATTCAATTTCATAAGTTTGCTCAAAGTTAGGTAAAGATAATACCGGTGCAGTTATTAAATCCTTTTTTAAGGACAAAAATGCAAGCTGTTGTGCTTCTCCCCATTTGACTTCATGTTCTTCTTTACTAATGCATTTAGTGGGGCTGCCTTAGTTAAGAAATACTTCACAAATTTGTGATAAAAACTAGCCAAACTGTGAAAGGATTGCATTTCAGTAACAGACTTAGGTATAGCCCAATCGACAATGGCTTTAACCTTAGCCTCATCAAGTTTGATGCCATCTTTACTCACAATAAACCCAAGAAATATAATTTCAGAAACACAAAAACTACATTTTTTCAATTTGGCATAAAGTTTTTGTGAACATAAAGTGGAAAGTACTTGCTCAAGATGATTAGCATGCGAATCTACATCTCCACTATACACCAAAATATCATTGAAATAAACCACTACAAATTTGCCTATAAAAGGTCTAAGGGTATGATTCATTAATCTCGTGAAATTCGAAGGAGCATTAGTCAAACTAAAGAGCATAACTATCCATTAATAAAGTCTAAATTCACTTTTAAATGATGTTTTCCACTCATCATCGTCTTTCATGCAAATTTGATGATAACCACTTGTTAATTCAATTTTCGAAAATATTCATGCACCATACAAGTCTTCTAACATATCATCAAGCCTTGGAATAGGGTGTCAATATTTAATAGTTGCTTTGTCAATAGCACAACGATCAACACACATTTGCCAAGTTCCATCTTTCTTAGGTACAAGTATGATAGACACATCATATGGACTTTTCTTGATTCACCACTTGATCTTCAACCAAGAAGAAGATTCAAATAAGAAGAGAAGAATAAAATTTATTTCAAGAGATTTGTAACCTAATCCTCAAGAACATGTATAAACCAATTCAAGCTAATTATAAATTAAACGACACAAGTTGAAAGAAGAACAACAAATAAAGACGTCACTAATTGATGAAACAAAATGAATTAGATAAGTTGCATACAAAGGATGAAAATCATCATTCAATGCATTCTAATTATTCAACAAGAATAATAATAAGGATAAACTTCACAAAATAATGTCATAAAATTGTGTCCCCTAGTGATAACCAAACCTCCCTATATATAACCAAACCTCCCTATATATAGGAGAGGGGTTGGTCAAAAATTAAGGAAAAGGAATGACCTTAAGCCTATAATTACTTATCTTACTAGGAAACTATCTTTTAGGAAACAAGATCTACTAGGAAACTAACTTTTAAGAAACAAGATCTACTAGGAAACACAAACAAGATCTACTAGGAAACACGCTTTTTAAGAAACAAGAGACTTTATAAGATTTGGTCAGTTGTCCCTTACAAAGAAGGAAACCTACTAATAATAAATAAGGCCATGATAAATTCAGCCATGGCCTTATTTTTCAAGTTGGGTTAACTTAACTTCTTCAAAACTTATTAAGCACCTTTTTGGTTGAGATTTTGAAGATTAGAAAAGTACTTTTTTCACCGCAAAAGCTATTTTTAAGAAAAATGAATGTTTAACTGTAAAATTCAAAAATACTTTTTAAATAGAAATAATTTTTTTGGAAATTAAAATACAACTTTTTGAGAAGCTCAAATTTGGAGCTTTTTAAAAAAGCCCTCATTTTAGCTTTTTGGGGTAGACTTTAACGTTTATAATTTGCGTCATTTACGTTTATAACATCTGATGTTTAAGAAAACTCTCTCTTCTCTTTGTCTCTGCTCTACGATCTCTCTTCTCTCTGCCTTTGCTCTGCTCTGCGATCTGCGCTCGCATGTCTTAACAAATAGTTTCCACTTCTTATTCATGTTTGTACTTTATTCTTTTATATTATTACGAGTTCTTGCTTTTGAGAGTCTATAATTTACCAATTCTTTGATTATTCTTCGATTTTGTGATGGTATTTTATATCTTGGTAGACCGCATGATTGGGTATGCATGTTTTCCATGGCTGGTTATCGAATTCAAGTTTTCGATCTGATCAATGAAAAACACTTTATGGGTACAGGATAGGCAGTTAAGGGTTTTATCAACTCTAACTCGAATAAGATCTTCTTTAACTTATGCTCTCCAAAGCAGCATCAGCAGGTGAATACGTTACTATTAAAGAGAGAGCCACCTTCGAAAGAGAAATTAAAGGAGCAAATTCATTGCAATCACTGGCCATGTCTTTGACGAACAATCCGCGTTCTCCTTCCTTTCTCAGGTAACCCATTTTGTTGATTCCACCATTTACAAAACCCACTATCCATTTATCATTGGTTATCTTGTTTGTTGGTTGGATAAGTCAAGGATCCGCATGCTGCCCACAACTGCTGGGCTTATAAGGTTCTTTATAAAATTCTTTTCATTTTTCTTGGCATCGTTTTGATCTTTCTTTATGGGTTTTTGTATCTAGTTTAAGTGGGTTTTGGTATTCATTTTTTGTAACAATAGGTTGGAGATCAATACAGGTCTAATGATGATGGTGAACCTTCAGGCACTGCTGGGAAACCAATACATTCCGCTATTGTTTCTTCTAGGATTGATAGAGTTATGGTCATTATCATCAAGTGCATAATGAATTTCGTCAGCCTTTTCTTTTCATGTTATTTGGTAAAAGAATTTAGGTGCCCTAAAGTTTGCACGTGATAATGTGATGGTTGATGTTTTTATTGGCTGTGAAATTCATTGAAATTCCTTATCTTTAATCTATTTTTCGTAGGTATTTCGGTAGGATCAAACTAGGCATTGGAGGACTGGTGAGGGCCTACGGAGGTGTGGCATCTGAATGCTTAAGAAATTCCTCGATATGTCTTGTGAAATCTAAGGTGGTTTATTTATATTCTTTGTTTAGACAATCATGCGTGCCTTTGTGCTTAATTAAGACTTGAGATAATATCATTTTATGGTCTTCCAAGCTGTTAGTGTTCTTATTGGCTATTCCATTTGCTTTTGGTAGGTTCCCATGGGTGTGGAGGTTCCCTTTGATCCTATTGGAATTCTGCATCATCAGGTGATCTAAGTTGTAGTTCATGTGGATTTCTTTTTTCTTGAAATAAAGATAATTGTTGTGGCAAAGTACAACAAAAAGAATAAATAAGAAAATAAAAATAGGGATAAATGATGTTTTTACATGAGCTATTACTCTTCTTACCTTTATTCTTGCCTATCCTTTGGCTTATTACAACTGTCGTAAATCATTTGTCCTCCAAATTTCATGGGGAAATTATGTCTTGGAATTATGTTTTGCCCATCCTAAATTCTGTCATGTGGCATATGCAAACTTATAACTCTTTTATCCAGAATTGGAATTAAATAGTTGAGTCTTTAGTGAAAGCTTTTACTTTAACTTGATGCACCCATAAGTTAGCCTCAGAAAAGCTCTAAACAATTTGGACATTGCTGGTCTTTAGCTTGACAATATCAATAAGGATAAGTTGCATCATTTAAGTTTCTCCATCTAAGTGCCGTCGTGTTGCCACCTCATGATGTTACAACATTGAAATAGATAACCTTGTAATCTTTCACGACAGTGATTACGTTATTTTGATATAGTTCTTGGTTTTTACAGCTGCAATCATTTAAAGCTGAGGACATCAGATAGGATTATGAGATTGGTAAAGATGACATTGTTATGGTTTCCTTTAGTTGACTTTGACCAGGCTAAAATCTTGGAGGATGCTATCAAAACAAATTGTAGCAGGGAATTGATTTTCTATAAGCGATAAGAAAGTTGGACTTAGAACTTATATACAATACATTTCAGTATACAGTTGCCAAGTAGCACTTGTTAGCTCTGTTTGGAAACAATTGTGTACGATGGTTGCAACTAACTTTTCCAGATGAAAAAGTCACATGTTCTATTCTTATCATGGCTTTAGCGTGGTTGAAAAAGTGGAGTAGGTTATCCTGATAGTTCCCATGTCTCTAAATATTCTTATGCACTGAGTGCTGGTCCTCGTTCAAAAAGAGGATCTTGTGAAGGTCATTTTAAAATCTTGTTTTGAGCAGACATATTCCTATTTAAAATTCTCATTATAGAATTTATAAGATTAAATGCCCAAAAGGATGAAGAGTTTTCTCCCTATGATGAAGATGATAAATTACTTCCTATAAATGAATAAATCAATGAAAATGAAGACATTGAAGAAAATCATTTAGACGAGCCACAAAATAAAGAGATGAATGATGCGAGGGATTAGGGAACGTATTGCAAATCTTCATGTATTATAATAAAATGCATAATTTTATTATGCATTTAACTATTTACTCGACTTGAATATTTATTTTGGGATTATACTATTATTTAGCTTTTTTATATGTTTTAATATTTATTTTTGATATTAGTTTTATTTCCTACAAGAAAGTGAGAAATCTCTTTAAATTATTTCCTACAAGATTAAGTGAATTTGTTAAACAATTATAAAGTAAATGTAAACTCATTCTATTCATGAAAGACCTAATAGTAGTTGAATTATTTCAAATTAAATGTAAACCTAATATATATTATGCTTTGTATATTGTTTAATATATTTTAAATATTATTTATATGTATAAATAATTTTTATTACAAAATAAAGTATAGTTAAAATTAATAAAAGTACTTTTTATTTTTATGTTACTAAACATACTACTGTAAGAAACTCTTTCAAAAAAGCTGTTTTTTTTTAATTGACAACCAAACAGTCAACTGGCTTCTCAGAAAAGCTCTTCTCAGGAAAGCTCTACTGATAAAAGTTCTATTAATAAAAGTTCTATTGAAATAAGTCCATCCAAACTAACACTAAGTAGACTTGCTTGTACTACTTAATTAAAACAACTTGGACTTGAACTTGAAAATGAGTTTCTTTAATTAAATTATTCAAAGCTCCTTTTATCCTTTTTGATCCTAGCCCTTGTCATAGCCCAACAATATATACAAGTGGATTTCTTTTAAAAGTTGACGGTGGAATTTGAGTTAAAGACCTCAAACACTCGAACCACCCAACTTAAGATGCGACGTGACTAATTCCTTGATCCATATCATATGCTTCAGCAATAATCGCATCACGCAACAAGTTACTTAGCCTTGTCTCAAGAACTTTTACCTATGGCTTCATATGGCTGCAGAAGCTGTTGTGTCAATGGCGGGCCAGATTTTAAGTAACTAGAACAAAGTTATGCAAAAGAAACAGAACAAAGTTTGCAAATTCGTGAGCAAAATTACGTTAGTGAACTTGAAATCCTTACTTTACAATAAACTCTACATAGTATACAAGCGGTTTTAAGGTTATGGATATTTAGAGCATATCAGCACGAGCCTCATGATCAATCAACCAATTATCTCCAATGGATGGATTGCTAGAGATACAGACACGTCCTTCGGTCCTCAGGAGAGGCAGCACAGCGAACAACATCAAGGAAAATGTTCTCTTCACAAGGAATGCACAGCTTGGAGTTTGCAGTGAAGTCATACACATCTTGAGCTTGATCCAACAATGCCTGGAATAGTGGATGCGTTAGTAAGGTGATTTTAATTACAAACCTCTTGTAGTTTTCTCCTACGTACACTACCAAATGACCCTTTGGGACATCTTTTGGAATTGACTTCTCTTCACTCGATGAAGCCCACAAGCCCCACTGGTTACAGTACGCGCAGCCTCCACAAGGCACCACACTACTCCCCATCTTTCTCCAATTGTTAAGGCATGCTCTTAGGAACTTCCTCTTCATGTTATTCGTGGAATAGTGAAGAGAAAGACACAGAAAGATACACACAGATCAGAGAGTTATCGAAGAAAGAAAGTTATAATGTGGGCTGGTACGTTACTGAAAGAAAGGTTTATATAAGTGTAGAACTGATGAAGAGCGGCTCTTTTGGATGCATTAAATCGTTGACATGACAGGTAGCTAAGAGTTGAGCTTGATTTGGAGTGTATATGTACTATTATGGTTTTTGCTATGCTTCCTGTACTTTTCAATGATGAACCCTTTTTTCATATTAAAGTAATTGCCCCTTGAACTAAATAGGTTAATATGAGTGGTTCAACATTCTCATTCTTTAACTAGAGGTCTCGAGTTCGAGTCCTGGGAATAGAGAAATCTATTTGGCCAGCATTTTACCCCTTACAGGCTGACCCGATGCGAGCGGATATTAGTTTAGAAATGGATGACTTAAAGGCACATTCTCATAATTGGGACCCTTCTAAGATACCTCGTGGGCTAACAAAAAAAAAGAAGTAATTGCACCTTGATACGAATGTGTACGAACATGCATTGCATATCATTATTTAGCTAGTGTAATAATACGAGACTACGCAACTAGTGTTCGTATAACGAGAGCTACTTGTTTGTGTCTCCCTCTCTTCGTAGCAGCTCTTTAAGTGAGGATATGGTGCTTGATCAGCGATCTTTCGAAGTTCTAAAAGTTAAGACCCCACAAGTTGAGAGTAAAAGATAAGATATGAAAGTATAGGCATGGGATAAGCTTCTTGGGCAAAGTGAGATCGATCTCACTTATTTGTTATATGCACTAATGGATATAGTAAAATATAATAATTTGTGCAGACACAGAGACTTCTGCTGCGTTATGTAAAAATGTCAGATTTCAACGCATAATGTTTAACTATTACTCATCTCAGTGACCCTATTGGTTCCGTTCAAGAAAATGGGATCTTTTTTATCATGAATGTGCTGTAATGAGTTTCATAATCATCCAACTAATCAACAGATTAATAAGTTCTGTTGGGTAAGCTGGATATCACATAGCTTATTAAATTTGGAACCAGTGAGGTAAGCAACCACGAGCATTACGCATTTTACGACTGTCTTTGTTGATAGGAACACCACTTTCTTGCTTTTTTGTGTCACTTATCATAAAGGGTCAACCTTAGTTTTTTCTATACTTATCTGGAAACCTTTTGATTTGTGGAATCAAAGATTCTGTGCTTTCCGTACTCTGGTGCTCTCTATGGAGTCATATGACCGCTTGTCCTACAGATAAATACGGGATAAAGTGAAGCGTATTTCTGCAGTCTGACGGTGAATGCAGGGGATGGACTGTGGACGAACAACATTCCAATGTTTATATATTAACTATGACTTTGACTAAATTCTCATGCCAACCAAATTACAGGCCTTATCTTCTATCTATAGCAGAAATGAAGAACGCATTTGTTTTATTTCTTTCCTGGTAAAAGAATCAACAACAGTTCATTTGTGAACCGAAAAATTTTCACCTACATTAAAAAAAAGGCAAGCAATCATTTTGGTAGAAGAAAAATTATTTAAAAATATTTGGATAAAAATAAATAATATATAATGTCAAAATAAATATAATAAGGTATAATAATTATAATAAATTAAAATATATATGTATAATTAGTTTGGTTCATTTATAAGTATGCATCAATCTTCTTGTTTTCAATTATTAAGAAACAATTTCAACGATCCAAAAGTAGATTGAATTTTATCAGCTTATTTCAATTATTTAACAATTTATTTGATTTTTTGTAGGTCTAGTGTGAAGATTCAATATCATAAGTTCTAATTTACGAATTACTTAGATAATTAGTGTGCATTTGTAATGTATGAAAAGACTCGTGTAATGAAGTGAAATAAAATATTTATGAATAATGAGCCTGTTACATCTAAGTGATTGAATAAGATTACAATTAACAATACAAACAAAAGAAGGACCTTGATAATCCTTGATGATGATGAACATATGGAGTGATATCATGTAAGATTAATAGTGACAGGATGTGCTTAAGAAAAGTAATTAGATTTAATAAATATTTTATTTTGTGGTTCAATTTACTATATCTAGAGTAGCATTGATAATGTGTGTTGTATTTGACTTATATCTATAACAATTATATGTACAAAAAAAAATTTATGACAATCTAAAAGAAAATATTTATATACTCCAACTAGAAGGTTTTGAAAAAAAACGAAAAGAAAACTTAGTCTACAGTTTAAGCAAACTATCAGTGGTCTTAAACAAATATCAAAAAGTTGGCATAAGAAATTTGATTTCTCCATCATAAGCTTTGGATATAGTAGTCTTAATGCAAACATAAGTATATATTTTAAAAAGTTGGTGATAATAATTTTATTATCCTACTCTTTATGCAGAAGATAAGTTAGTTGTAGGCTTTAATAAAGATTTTATTAAAAGAATTGAAAGCATAGTCGACTAGAAAATTTAAAATGAAAGACCTGAAATAAATAAATAAAATTCAATAGATGCAAATTCATCAAGATAGAAATGACAAAAATATTTAGATTTATCATAAAAACTATTTGAAAAAGGCTTTGAGATCCTTCAATATGCAAAATTATAAGCTAATTTTTACTCTACTTCCTTTTAAGTTGAAGTCATCATTTAGGATGAGACTTATAATAAAGATGAGAGGATGAATATGTCATAATTACTATATATGCACATATAGTGAGGAGTTTAATGTTCATCATTTTTGGTATAAGACTGAATATTGCACATGCAATTAGAGCAGTTAATCTCTACATGACAAATCTTTGTAGAAGGAATTGAAATATTATAAAGAGGATCCTATGATAAATTAAAGAGATCTATGTTGTTGCATTACAATATAGAGGAACAAACTTTATTATAAGAGGATATAATTACTTTGATTATGTATATGATTTTGGTTAAAAGAAAAACTCACGACAAGTATATTTTCAGGATTGTTAACATAGTTGTAAGTTGAGTTTCAAAGTTATAATCAGTTGTGGTTATGTTAGCAATAAAATCAGAATATGTAGCAACTACATAAGTTAGTAAAGAGACAAAATAGTTGAAATTAGTAATTGATAAGCTCGAAATAAATAACAAAAGGTGTTATTGTTTTATGACAGCTAGAGTGTTTCTGTCTAATAAAAATTCAATCTTTCATTTAAATCTCGAGCATATACAAATTCAGTTTCACTTTGTTTGTAAACAAGAAGAGGAAAGAATTGTGAACATGCCAAAAGTTCAAATCAAAGACAAACTAATAGATTTATGACAAAGGTATATGACATTGATAAGTTTGTTTGATTTCAATCCTACCCAGCGTTGCGAATTTTGTACCGTATCGGATGGTACCTGCTAAAAAATAGTAACGGTACCGGTATGGGTGGTACCGGAGAAAAATTTCAGTCGATACAGACTTTTTTCGGTCGATACTGGCCGGTATCGAGAATACCGGATAATTCCGGACGATTTCGTTAAAAATAAAAACTCGAGGGATCATTTTGCAAATAAAAAATTTTCTAACCCTAAAACTACCCCCTGACTGCGTGCCGCCTGCTCTCATCTCTCTTCTGTCTTCTTTCTGTCGTGCTCGCGTCGCCTGCTTCTCACTCTCACAGTCTCTCTCTCTGACTCTCATCGTCGATGCCGCCTCAGCCTCGTCCTCCCTGGGCTCCTCCTCTGTCGTGGTCTCACACTCGCCTTGCCGTCTTCAACCTTCGTCCATGCCGCTCGAAGACGTCGTCACCCGCTATAGTCGTCATCGTCACAACTGAGGTCCACTGCACACCGCACCAGACACCTCCCTCTGTCGCACTGCGATCCCACCGAATCACCAGCCGCACCACCGAAAGATTTTTTTTAATGGCTATGTGTTTTCTATCATTTATCGTGTTTTTCACTTTTTCCTACTTGATTTAATTTTTTATTTTGTTGGATGATGGATTTCTGAAAATTAGATGATGAATTTGTGATTGTTATTGTTAACTGCCAATGGTTGTATTTCTACTGATTTTCTGAATTGGTTTATTTCTGTTGGTGTTGAGTTGAAGTTGAAGCCTAGTTTCTGAATTGGTTGTATTTCTGCTGGTGTTGAGTTGAAAATTGAAGTTGAAATTG
>JANVCQ010000005.1:44886617-44897762 GCA_025531925.1 Erythroxylum plowmanianum | reverse complement strand
GTTGAATTGCTCGTGCACAAAAGAATCATTGAGAATGATTTGGGTGGAAGCGACGATGTATCTGACCTATTTAACAACATCTGCAAGCAAGTGAGCTTGAGGGATTTCCATTTTGCAGGATTATGCGAGGAAGTGAACGCCTACTATAACAAACCCTGGCACAAGTACAAAGCAGACTTGAGAAGCAACTACTGCAAAAATCCATGGACAATTATATCATTAATTGCTGGCTTTTGGCTTCTTTCTCTTACAACGTTACAAGCAGTGTATTCAGCACTTGGTTACTACCCCCATAAATCCTGATTGTGTTCCTTCTATTTCCACACAATTTGTAATGCCATTTCTTCTTCCAGGCATGATTTTAGTTCTCTTTTTCAAGCCGTTATATGCACATCTGGAGTTCTTTCCTAATCATAACTAGAATGGACTTCTGTTGCTGATAGGCAAAAGAAAATGATGTTAGTTATAGTTCTCCAGACTCATTTGGTGGAAGACTTTAACATGATAAATCTAGAAATGAAATTTTTTCCGGGGTATAAGCAAACGAGTGATTTGTGAAACATGATAAGTTTTCTCTTTGGTTAAGTACCATGGCTCTGCGAAACTAAGCAGTCATCCGTCTCTTAGGAATTGAAAACGGAGTATGATGCTTTCATTTGGTAGTAAGTTCCTCACAAATTCACCATGGATACCTTGAATTTGTTTCTAAAGCTATAAAAACAAGTAGGTTGGCATTCAAACTAAAGGCTCAATAGGACTGAACACAGTGATTGATGATGCGGCAAGTTTCATCATTTCTCAAGATATTAAAATACCTCAAAACTGGTGGTTTATGCTCTATAGCTAATTGTTTTAGTTGTAGTTTAGTGACAATATTTAAAGATATTTTTTATCTTGTACATGTTTATTGTATTATTTAGTGTATTGCAGACAAGTTGCACGAGAAAAGACTTAGGTGGTTTGGGCATGTGCGCAGGATGTCCTCTGATGCGCCGGTTCAGAGTGGTGAGATTATAAACCTTAGTAGCTACAAGAGGAGGAAAGGAAGGCCTTACAAGATCTGGAGGGAAGTGATTAAGAACAATATGTCGGAGTTAGCTTTCACTGAGGCAATTGCTAGATTTAGAAAAGTCTGGCGTGATAGGATAAGGGTAAACGACAATCACTAGAATCCTCGCGTCTTTTATTTAAACGACGTCTAACCCCATGTTCTTTAATATCCTTTGCAAATAGTTAGCTGTAGTCGAGACTTCGAGTCTGGATTAGTTAAGGGCGGTCTAACATTGTCACCTAAAAAAAAATGTAGGAGTTGTCAGGGTAGGAAAGGGACGACTTCTAGTGCGAGTAGCGACAATAAGAACTGGTCTTATACAAGGTGAGTTCATGGGCGATTTGACCAATCAGCAGGTATGTCCTTTTGTCTGGTAGTGCATTTCAATTTACTAAATGTTTGTGTGTGCCAGTTCTTTACTTTTTGTTCCTGTTTTTCTGCATCATTTTTTACTTGTCACATCTGCATGTGGGTCTACGGAAAACAGCCGCTCTATTATGTAGGGGTAAGACTGCGTATAATAAGACCTCTCCAGATCCCCCCTCAATGCGGGATTTCAGACTGGGTGTGATGGTGATGATGATGATGATGATATTTAGTGTATATGATAAAGTACATGAGATAATTATACATTGTAAATAAAATTATACTGAGATTATAATTTTGAGATTCATATTGCATTTATATATTATCTCTAAATTGCTCATAGTCATTATTCTATTGAGATTAGACATTAATAGAATGTAAAAATACTAGTACACATTTTATTTTTTCTTATGAAAGAGGTAGTAGATCTCATAGGTTTTAGTATGGAGATACTTAAACAGACGTGTGCAGGGACAGATCCAGAAATTATTTTAAGTAGAGGCAAAATATTTAAAGTACTCTTATATTACTGAAAAAGATACAAATATTTATATATTTGATAAACAAAAAATTACATCATTGTCTTGAGCTTTTTACATATAACATATTACAATCGTTCCCTACGAATCATCATATTTTGATATCACTGTAAAATTTTCTCATTACAAAAAAGCTCTTCGTATTTTATCACGGTCATTAGGATGATAATCTGAAAATTTTTTCCGCAATCTTGGATCAGACTGTAGGTCATCTAAATTAGCTTCTAAATGAGAATACTTTAAAGGGTTGGGGCTAGAATCCTTATTTGTAAAAGGCCTTTTGAGAAATTTGTTCATAACTGAAATCAAAGTTAAATAATTAGAGACAAATTAAATACAAAATAAATAAAAAATTAACTATTTAAAACTATTTAAAAAACACTTTATACATATGCAAATTTATGAAATTCACAACCAATTTTCATATATACTATGATTGGACTTGATATGGAAAAGGATGTACTATGTTACTTAGAAACTTTAAACCAATCGTCTATTAGCAATAATAATAATATATTTTTGTAAATTTTATCATCATTAAGAAAGAATGTCATTTTGTTTCGTCATTTCCGCTGGGCCGTCCATTGTTTACACATTTAAATTTAATGATCATGTTTCCTTCACCTTTTAAAGCGATAAATATAACGAATTTTCATTGTGATAGGCTTGAGTTTACCAAATATATCTATATGTCTTTTCTCCACTTATCAATACAAGAACTTCTACTATTTTCCATTTAATTCATAACAACATCTAGGGTACTTCTTTTATTCCTATTATTACTACTGCTAGATAGTTTTTACTGTTTTTATTCATTTTTCAACTTTATATGCTACGATTTTTCGTTTACAAGTTTGTATTTTCTAATAGTTTCATCCTTACTTTGTCAGTTGTCAACCTTCAATTTGTTATTTGTTATAGGCTTACAGTTTTTTACTCCTGAAAAGACCAAGGCCCTGTTTGGCAATCAGCTGATTACATTAGCTGATAGCTGATAGCTGATTCTATCAGCTGATTTGACAAAATAATTGCATTAGCTGTTTGTCTTTTGATGTTTGGTAAAATTAGTTGTTTAGTATTAGTTATTTATGTGTAAAATGACTTATAAGGACATGACTTTAAAAAAATTATAAGGGTCTTCTTGTGTAGGGTTAACTTCAACATCTTGAAATACAACTGGAGGTATAACTTCTTAATTTAAAATGAGTAATAGAATTAACTTGTTAATATTATTCAAAAATTATATAAAATTGTAATATATTTTTATTTAAATTATTATATTATGAAAATATTTTTATTAAATTACTATTTGTTTATATATAATAATTTTAGAAAATTATACTATTTTTGGTAATAAAACAACTATTAAATTATTAAATAATATTAGAAAAAGATAAACATAAAATTTACTACATAGTTAGAAATTTATGTTTGGATACAGTATCAACTTACACAAAATTTTTATATTAAATTTATAACAACTCTTGGTATATTTAATCACAAATTCAATTAAAATGGGTAATAATAATGTTTTTAATTGATGATCATATTTTAATAGAAGTTATTTTTTAAAAACTTAAAAGTATTAATTAGGACAAAATATTTATTTAATTAAATAACTATTAGTACTTTTTTCTGACTTATAAAAAAAAACTATTAGTGCTTTTTATTTCGTAACCTACGATCCACTCTTTTTTGTATAGAACTATATGAAGAATTATCATCTCTTTAATTGGTGAGTTGTTGAATTTAGATTGACTGACTGATTTGTAGGTTTGGAATATATACAGAAAATCTTTCAGATGCTTTGATGTAATTCCTGTAAACTGAATCTTTGAAACAGGGCACTGGATAATAATTCCATGTATGCTTTGCTATTCCATAAAAGTTGTATAGATTTGCATAAGCTTTGTATATGAAAGCATTGAAATTCAACTCAAACCTTCAAAATCATACGTCAATAAAAGCATCATTATTTTCATACGATTTATCTATATCGTCATACAGTAGTAGCAAACAATCTTAGCAGATAGTTCACTCAAAAGCCAAACCCTAAAATCATCCATACATATAGTCCTAAAAATAGTAGTTAGAACCTATGCTTATCTATAAAGTGATATGGTTAAAGAGCAGCACATATGTTCAAGACTCTGCTCAAGTCTCCATTGGGTGAAACCAAGAGTGGCAATCGTCCAATTCAGTTGGGGGAGTAACCCTCTTTCTGATCAACATTTCAATAGTTGGGAATTTCCTGTTCCTCCCACATCTTGGTTTGGACCTAAATTGCTCATCAGAAGATTCAAAGTTACCCAGTACCAAGATCAAATATCAGTTCTTCTGCAGGACACATTAAGGTCCCAGCTTGATGATGTGTCCAAATAAAGTAGGAAACTTACTAGAGTATAGACATGGCACCCAGATTTTTCATGCTTGTATGCGAAACTCGTGTCACAACCTTTGAACCCACATGCAAAACCACGGGCTTGAAGGTGCACTGCCTTTACATGCTGATTAAGATTTGTTTTCTGGGCAAAAGAATCAATCAAATAGTATTTCATTCATAATTGAGAGCACAAGGAATGAAAATCATAAAATGAAAGTGTCTTACAGCTGAAAATCTACGTTGGCAATCCTTGTATTGGCATTTAATACTCTTGGCCAAGGTGCCTCCTGCTTCTTGGGATCGGAGATGTTCTTTTTTAACTGTTTAGTCCCGCAAACCTCACAAGTAATATATTGATAGCAAGACTTGACATGGGCCTTTAAACATTTATCATTGGAAAAATGCTTCATACACCTTGGTTCCAAATAGATTGTCTCTACCGAATCCAGTTTAACAGCAATGAAACGATTATTAGCAGAATTACATCAGCAGGGAAGTTGCAACAATTCCATATGCTTGAAAGTCTCCACAAAAAACCAGAACAGAGAAGAAATACAAATTCTACTATTTCTAAAAGAATAACTATTCCATCGCATAACTGTGCAACCATCTATATGAATGTCCCTACAAAAAAGACAAATACTAAAACAGGAAACAGTATAATAGAATTGTATGGACAAATGACTTGCCATATGAATCTTCATGTTTTTTCAGCTTAGAAGGTTATCTGAATACCTTGCCACAACCTGCTTCTGGGCAAGCATAAAGTCCAAGTTTAAAATAAATAAATCTTACCATTTCATTAGACATGAAGAAAATACCTATACAAGTAAAGAAAAACTAGTATCAGCTTAACCAGAAAAAGAAAAAGAAAGTCTAGGTATGAAACCTTTTATTGTTACTTTCTTTTTCTAGTTGCAGTATAAACATAAATGTAAGATCAGAGTGAAGGAAGCAAAAGAGAAAATCTTTTGAAACTAGACTACATTTTACAATCATGTCATCCTAGAAACTCACATAAAAATCATAACCCAATAACAATGTAACCCCAAAGCATACACATGATACCTATTTCATCATCCACAGTCTGCGTGGATGATGAAAGCAAGAAGCGAAACCATAGTCTGCGTTTCACTCCTCCATTCACCATGATACCTATTTCATCATCCAAATAAAGAAAAACATCAAAATCCCTAAACCAAAAAAAATCAATTCTGCAATTCACCCACCCGTGAACAATCCCCACAAGTTGATTGTACCGCTCACTTAGTACTTCAATCTGAGTCTTTGCGTCCTCCAAAACCTCTGCTTGCTCCGCATCATAAATAAATACATGGAGGAAATTAACATTGTAAATAATAAAATAAAAAAGAAAAAGAAAAAGAAAAAGAAAAACTTGAATTTTTTCTACCAGGAACAGGACGAGACTGGTGAAGGAGAAGGAGGCTAGCTTGAATGAGCCTGGAGGTAGATTCAATGTCATTCACAACCATTCGTATTCTCTCATGCAAACTTCCGGATTCTTCCAATTGAGTACGGAACTCCTTGAACTGGTTCTCTACAGAGGGAGAAGAGCGGAGCGCAGGGCACTCACCGCTCGCCATGCCAAACGAGGAAAGAGTGGAACAAGGTAACCGAACAAACAGTAAGCGAGAATGGGGCAAAATGGAGATTTGGCCGAAAATATTATCAGCTGATGGATGAAACGCTCTTCTTAAAATTAGCTGGTTGGGTTGGCTGATTCCAAACATTTTTAATAGCTTTTCTATAAAGTCAATAAGCTGAAATGGTCAAACAGTTAAAAAAGAGCTGATAAGTTTTTTACCAAATAAGGCCCAAGACTAACGGATCACTTTATTCAACTCTCCTTGATATTTTCTTCTCTCTATGTAAAAGTTTCAATGAGAAAGCTTATCTTGCGTCTTCATTAAAAGTCTAAAAGAATGTAAAGATTAAAACTATACCAACTCTATTACAACTTACAAGAACTCATCTCTAAATTATATGTGCTACATACTTTTCCAAAGAAAAGAAGTGGAAATTTACCTATTAACAGTAGAACAGGGTGGGGCCTGTAGAGAATCCTTTCTACAATTGCGTTCGATATAGATTATTGTTTTTTGCTTTGGGTGTGGTAGTCCTTGTGGAATTAGGGGAAGAAGAAGCCAAAAAGATAAAAAGTAATGTGATGAAGAAGCTAAAAGGATAAAAAAAATATATGAATAAAAAAAAGTCAATTAAGCATATAGTTTTTATCTCTCTATTTGTAGACTTTTATTTAAAAATATCATGGGCCCAAATAATAATAATCTTAATAAAAATAGATGACCTCATATTTTATTTTTTATTTGATATCTTAATATATCTAAAATTTTTTATTATTTTTGTCACCAATTAAATTAATGGGGGAAAATTTTTAATTTTTTATGAATTAAATTTTAAAATAATAATTTAAAATTAAAATTTTTTAGACTCAATGGGGGCAAATGCCCCCACTTACCCCCACAGTGGCTCCGTCCATGCTTAAAACGGCTCAGGATAGAATGAAAAGCTATACTGATGCATACCGAAAAGAAATGGAGTATGAAGTTAGTGAGAAATTCTTCCTTAAGACATCCCCTTGGAAAGGAGTCATGAGATTTAGCAAGAAAGGCAAGTTGAGCTCACGATATGTAGGTCCTTATGAAATTCTTGAGAAGATTGGATCATTAGCCTATAGGTTGGCACTGCCACCAGAATTATCATAGATTTATGATGTCTTTCATATTTCCATGTTGAGAAGATATAGATCAGATCCCTCTCACATCATTCAGACGATTAAGGTTCAGTTGAGAAATGATTTGACTTATGAGGAGACTCCAGTGGAGATATTGGATACCAAGAAAAAGGTCCTCAAGAACAAGACAGTTGAACTAGTAAAAGTCCTGTGGAGAAATCATTCTGTAGAAGAGGCCACGTGGGAGCCTTTGGAAGCTATGAAGGAGAAGTATTCATACCTCTTCAATGATTCAGGTAAGAATTTCGATGACGAAATTTTTTTAAGAGAGGGGAGAAATGTTGACCCCTAAATGTTTTTTTTAAATTAAGCATGATTTAGATATTTATGAGGTTCTGATAGATGAAATATTTTTGGGAGTAAATTTTTTTATTTATTTATGTCTATGTTAGTAGAATTTATTTCATGGATTAGTTGAAGTGAAGGTGGCAAATAAATGCATAAAGAGGTATTTTGGGTAGTTTACTTAAGGTTTAAACCACTAAGGCATTAAAGGAAGAACAAGGTGGACTTTTCTCATTCATTAAGGGTTAAATGGGAAAGGAAAGGTGTTGTTTTGTGCTTGAGAAGAAGAAAAACGTGGAATTGGTGAAAGAAGAAGGGAAATACGAAAATCAAAAGTGAGAAAGAGAGGTTTCGGTGAAGTTGAGAAAAGAATAGAGTTTTGGGTTGGTTTCATCTTTCTTAGTCTTAAAGAGAGAGTTTGAGGTTGCTTAAGAAGGGAAAAAGAAAGAGGAAGGGAAGAGCAAATCAAGGAATTCAAGGAGGGGATCAAGACAGGCAAGAGAAGCAAGAGGAAAGACATCCTTAAGCAAAGTTCTTAAGCAAGGAATTCAAGTTGGGTATATGCTTATAATAGAATAAATAAGCCAACAAATGTTTTCTTTAAATCAAGGAAGTTAATGATTTCAATTGCATAATAAATGTTTCATTTATTTGCTTCTTGAATGAATTGAGAATTTGCTATGTGTTTGATATGTGAATTGGGTAGATGATTTATGAAAAGACTTTTAAAATGATTTGTGAAAAGACTTTTAAAATGATTCTTTTGAAAATATACATGTTTATGAAATTAAGTTTTTGGAAATAGTTTTCGAAATATCTCATGTTCATGAAAAACAAGTTTCCAAGAATGTGTCATTTAGGCAAATGGTTTTCCATTCATGAGTTACATGTTATGTAGGTTTGGTGTAATCCATTCAAGAATGTCACGTACACGTTGACCAAGTTAAAGACTTCTCCCGTCTGCCCACTAGTGGCACGGAGCTCCTTCATGGACTCCCTCAAGTTTACGCCTACGCAAAACCACTATGTGGGATTATGATAGTGCATCAAGTTTATGACTACACAAGACCATTATGTGGAAATGTGTAGTTTGACATGTTTATGAATTTACCCAAACCATTTTGATGTACTTATATGCTTATGAGATGTTGACAAGTTTGATGCATTCATGATTTAAAATCTATGAATTTCGGTTATGAAATTGAGAATGATACTTTGATGAATTTAATAAGAACTTTGTAATGGCAAATGAACATTTCAAAGGTTTTGCTTATTTTTCTGTTATAAACTAATACCCACGAGCTTTAAGCTCACCCCCATTCGTTCCCCTCTCCAGGTGACGAGGTAGAGATCGAGTGAAAGAGAATCGAGGCATCACTCTAAAATTTTCATCTTTTTATGTTTTAAGCTAGATTTGCAACTACAAGGCTTTAGTTGTATTTTGAGCAAATTACTGTTCATGTATCTTTTTGTGTTTTGACATTTTGAGATACTGATGTATTGTGGCTGAAAATGTCCACTAAAACTTTGTAAAAACTATTATATTTTGATGTTAATGAAGTATGTTTATGTTTTGCCGATGATATGTCAAACTTGTTCATTGCATTTTTTCAAGTTTTCCATAAGGGTGAGAAGTTATGTTGTGGCTTCGAGGGAAATTCTGTATTGATCTAGACTCAATTGGATAAAGTTGTCTTCTTAAAAGTTGTAGATTATTTTTCCAGCTTTCCAAAGATATATAGCATGAAATTTTTGGACATTGTAGTTGGGAGATATGATTATTAAAATTTTGTGATGTTGCATAGGATGGACTTTCAGGATAACTATATTATTTTGAAATTTTGACCCTTATAGAGCTAGAAATTGTTTTTAAGTTCTTCATGAAAGTTGTAGATCTAGAAGTCTTCTTTAAAAGATCCAAGAATGAGCTTAATCTGATATTTATAGTGAAAGTTATGCTCATTTTACTGAAATAGGTTGGAAGATGAAAAGCTGGAGGAGAAAGTCGCGATCGCGACTTGATGCACAAAAGTCGCAATCGCGCTCTAGGTCGCGATCATGCACGCGGGGTCCTCCCCCCTCTTGCCTAAATATCTTTCACTCTTTTGACCATAACTTTGTTGTTCGACCTCCAAATGACCAGATTTTTGAAGCATTAGATTTGTAACACATTTATCTATCTCTCCACAAAAATTTATAGCTTTTGGAGTTAATTTGAAAAAGTTTGGTTGGTTCAAAGTGACGGGATTGTTTGCAAGAATATGAATTGGATATTTTCACTGAAGATACTTTGGTATCTGGATGATATCTTGATCTATAGAGCTCCAAATGAGATGATTCTTGTTTCTAAATAAACTAGAGACATAGAGCCATAAATTGTCTAGAATAAAATTTTAATTTAGTCCCTTGGACTTTCAATTTCAGGATGAAAGTTGAGCATAGTGTACTGTATTATTCTAAGAACAGCTCGAAAAAGTATGGCCATAACTTTCAGATTTTTGAACCAAATTGAATTATTTTGGTGTCATTAGAAACTTACGACAATGAGAAAAAAATTTTCTGAAGAAGTCAAATTGAAATTCTAGTTTAAGGTTTCCCAAAATCTGTTCAGAAATAGGAGAAATGAGTTCATTTTTGATGTTGCTTGGTGTGGGCACGCCACTCTTGTGGGATGCGTGTCTAGATGTCACTTAGGATGTCGGGCACATGACTCGCAAGGGCGGGGTCCCAACAACATCCCTTAACAACAACTCTTTTTTTCTCTCTCTGCCATCCCCAATGCTTCCCAAAATCCCAACTCTGTTAAGGAATCAAACACCATAGACAAAAGAGGAATATTAAACCTAAAAATCTAGAAACCTAGAAACATTTTGATTGTTGTATATGCTCTTAGTTTCTGGGCATTTAAATAAAACCTAGATCTATGATTTGCCAGTTTTGTTTTTGTTTGGGATGTTTCTGTGTGATTTTGTATATGTATCTGCTATGTTGCTTGCGATTGTGCAATTCCATGAGATGGGGTCGGCGGCGGCGAGGCTTGCTGGAAACTGGTAACAAGAAATCAGTGGCTGTATGCTTCTGTACTTGTGATTTCTGGTTTGAGAACCACAAAATCTATATTTGATTTCTAGATATGTGTCTATTGTGGTTTGTGCATTGGGTTTTGAGTTGGTTGGGCATTGACAGAGTCAGAGGTGGCTAAACATTTTTTTTAATTTTGGAATCCCTTGCCTGCGTCAACTATGTGTATGGGAGGTGCAACTACTCGTGGACTAATCGGGGTCTGAACCTGGAGCATATTGGAGTGGACAAAGAAGAAGTGGGGGGAGACATGAACAGTGGTTTTGGACACTTGTTTATTTGTCTTATCATGAACAGTTAATATGAACATTAGGAATAAAGGACAAGTAGAAGAATGTTCTTGAGTAATGTTTTTCTAATTTAGAAATTTTTTTCCAAAGGTTAATTTTATAAGGAATATTTTAGATGTTAATTTAATTTTTCAAGGTGTTGAATTATTAAATTATATTAATCATCAATTCAATTCCAAAGGTAATTATTTTTCTTAATTTGATTAAGATTGATTCCTAATTAATTTTAGAAAAGTAGTTTCTAAAATTAGAATTAATTATTTTCAATTAAATTGAAATTAATTAATTAGAAAAGTTGTTTTTAAAATTAGAATTAATTATTTTCAATTAGATTGAAATTAATTAATTAGACTTCTTGAAATTAAGAAAAATGT
>JANVCQ010000005.1:44862429-44873179 GCA_025531925.1 Erythroxylum plowmanianum | reverse complement strand
TGGTTCTAAAGTCCTACGATGACTTGGTCACGACATTGTTGTATAGTTAGGATATAATAAATCTCCATTATATGCCATAATCGTTCTACTGCATCAAACTCAAAAAGAAGAAGATATTTGAAGATGGACAAGGAACGATCACGGTATAGGAAAGGACGGTATTCTCAAGAAGATAATTAAAAAGTATATCGAAATTTTTTTTTTTTAATTGCCCACGAGGTATCTTAGGAGGGTCCTAATTATGGGAAAACACATTTAAGCCATCCATACCCAGATTAATCCCCGCTCGAGTCGGGTAGGTCCCTTGCGGAAAGCAAAGCTCTGATCTCAAATTTTAAACGATTGCATACATGAGAGAAGTTCGAACTCACAATTTTAGTTAAATCGAAAAAGCCCCTTACTAATGCTTGAAAATGCAATAGTATGCTACTCATGAGCGTAAGGAAAAGGTCTAATTATGTCAATTTTCTCGTATCTCATTCAATCCAAAGTGTAAATATACAGAACACGTGGCTTGAATAATAGCTAAAAGACAAATTGCAAGTTGCACGTTTTTGGACTTCGTCGCTGTTTCAAAAGCAATCTCATCCATCCATTGTAATAAATAAATTAAAATTGGATAGAAGAGGGAAGAGAAGATCTTGTTTCCATAATTAAATATTAATTCCATGCAAAAGGTTTGTCAAAGCCTTAGCTTTTTTTTCTTCTGTTTGCATGGACATTTATAAATAAATAGGCATGTATTAAGTTCGAATTATAACTTTAGAAAAATAATTAATTGATTTAATTAAAATTTGAAATACATTTAAAGGGTTGGGAATGAGTGTACAAAAAAATTTGGGTTTGAGGTATATAAAAAGTCACATTTATGCTGTTTTGTCTAAAAAAATAAGTAGTAATTTTTTGTGAAAATAAACGATTTTACCTTCTAGCCACGTAGTTATATACTTATTAATGTTTTAAAAATCAAATTGGAATTAAATCGGTAAGAGAAGAGAATTATCATTTAAAAGATTAAATCGATATTAAATCGTCATAAAATTAATTAAAGATTAAATAAAATTTAAAAATTTAAAATATGATTAAAAAATTATTCTTATTTATAAAAAAATTTAAAATTTAATTAAAAAAGAGATTGTTAAATAAAAATAATTAGTTAATTTTAATTTATAAATTTTATTAATTTTTTAAATTTAATTAATTGATGAATTTTTAATAACAAAAATTATTAAAATAAATAAAACTGAAAATTAAAAACTAAAGTGAAATGTTAAACCGTTCTTACTCACAGATTTTTTAATCAATAATTTTTATCTTAATTTCTTTTAATTAATTTATTCCTAATAATAATTTTTTTTCTTATGCTTCTGATAAGATCTCGTTTCTATATTGTGATCCCAGATCATTTTTGTACTCGTCTTACTTTGCCGCATTTGTCTCTGTCCAGACAGATGTGGAAATCTTCAACACAGATATGTTCCAATAATTCTTTAAACAATCAAAAACTGTCACGTGTACCTTTCTGGATTATCTCCTCCGCAGCTCTTACTGAGCTTGATCCGGTCCAACTTAGATGATCATGGCAAGTGACCCCGTCCTGTACGTTGAGCTGTCGAGGATCGGAAGAAAGGTTAAAGCTTGGCTATTCTTTTGCGTGAAAACGAAACACAAATGCCATCTTTGATGCAGACAGGACTTGCCAACTGGACGAATCGTAACCTCAGTGGTGGGGTTTCAGTTTGGTGCAAGAATTTAATGAGTTAAAATGTAATGAAGGAAAAAAGATGAGTTTTTGTTTTGTACATTGGATACAAAGTTCCACTTTCACCTTGACTCGAATAAGCTCACCGAAGACTCCAAGAGTTTTTCTCGTTGCTTTTGCTTATCTTCAAAAGCCCCATTCACACCTGTACATACTTGGATTCTTTATACAAGATCAGACGTATCTACAGCATTATAAATTTCGTTTTTCTGTTTTACAAAAAATATATATTATGGGTTCATTAATCTCTATTGGTTAAGCTGACTTCTACTCTCCATTTGCCGTGTATGGACTTTCTGCTGCTCATCCACGCCTAGTCTTCTTGCAAGGGTATTGCTTGATGAATATCTTTCGAGATACGGAAGTTGCAGATTTTCTTTCAGAAAATTAAGTTCCAGCAAATCCAACAAAGTATATTGAAGGTAAGCTTGCTAATCTAAACTTGATTCTACCGTACTTTTCGTTACCTTAGATGGTTGTGGTAGTATTAGTAATCGGAAGTGCGATCAAGAGTTTGTAGAAAGAAAGAAGCTTTTATGGATCTGGAAAAATTGGCAGCCTTTGTTTTTGTTTCTTGATTTTGAACCAAAGAACAGAAAATTTGGGAAGTGGGTTTTGAGGAATTAGACGTTTTGAGAGAAATTACAGAAGAATAAAGCAGACGAGGGTGAACCTGCAATTTTGGATGCCTTCCTGTGTTTCTTTCTCTTTACAATATTGACTACTTTTGTATTGAGTCAAGTTGCATAATTTGGAACTTAAAGCTTGTCAAGTAACTGAATCTGGTAACCAAAGATTTCACAGATTCATTTAACAATTTGTCTTGATTCATATGTTATTTTCTAGTTCCTGCTTACTAATTCATATGCTAGTTACATGACGCCTGACAAATTCTTTCATGTAATGTATACAGTTTATCAATAATGTCTTTAGGTAATTTGCACTGTCTTCTTGGCGGCAAATTGTTACTTATTTCTGTTGTTTTCTCGATATCTTTGCTGGTTCCACGGAATGGTGCTCTGATTTTCAATCCCTGGATCTGCAGAGGTCAACTATATTAAGGAAAGCGTTTTGTTGCCATGAAGTGTTTCTCATTCTATGGTGGAGACAAGCCGGAACCAACAACCGTGTCAGTCTTAGCTCAATCCTTGACTTCTAAACACAGTGATCGCGAAGTGGGGCTATCTGGATCTGAACTGAATTCTCAAAATGTCTCGGGGGCTAGCTCAGAATCCATTGGGAGGCCGTTGTTTCCAATAATATCACCTAGACAGAGCAATCTCAGAGTTTTTACTGTTTCTGAGCTCAAGTCAGCCACCAAGAATTTTAACCGCGGTTTCATGCTTGGAGAGGGTGGATTTGGCTGTGTCTATAAAGGTTCCATAAAGAATACGGAGGATTCAAGTAGAAAGATTGATGTTGCTGTGAAAAAGCTTGGTAAGAGAGGAATGCAGGCAAGTCTTTGTCCTTATGGCTGCTTTTCGTAGTTCCTTTAATGCATCAGGAGCAAACCAATGTTTTGGGAGGCTTAGTAATTAAGATGGTGTAAAATAATAAGATTTGAATGTTTGTTTATTGAACCTGTTTAGTATTTTCTAATCCATTATGTAGAAAATGCTACTCACCTTTATAGATTCTCATAAACAACATTGTTGCTTTACCTACTGCTATCAGATTACTATTCTCCCTCTGTTTTAGATGGTTTTACATTAGATCATGGTTGGCAGGGGCACAAAGAGTGGGTCACTGAAGTAAATCTTCTTGGAGTGGCTCAGCATCCTAACCTAGTTAAGTTGATTGGTTATAGTGCTGAGGATGATGAAAGAGGAATGCAGCGGCTGCTCATATATGAATTTATGCCTAATCAAAGTGTGGAGTTCCATTTATCCACTCGATCAGAGACAACTCTCTCATGGGCTATGAGATTGAAGATAGCTCAAGATGCTGCTCGTGGCTTAACGTACTTGCATGAAGAAATGGATTTTCAGGTATGTAACTATTTATTCGCATCTTATATGGTACACGTTTCCTAGCAAAATGGTCTTACAGTTCCATGTGCGCAAGACTGATCACTGATTTCTCCTTTTTTCCTTCTCTCCTTACTATGTGACATAGATCATCTTTAGGGATTTCAAATCTTCAAATATCCTTATAGATGAGCAGTGGAATGCCAAGCTATCAGACTTTGGATTGGCTAGATTGGGTCCTCAAGACGGTTTGACCCACGTCTCAACTGCGGTATGCCTGTTGAATACATCGGATAAATTCCCACATCAGACACCATTACATGAAATGATTGACATAGAAACATAACTGCATTCAAATGTACATCTTATGCTATCCACAATGCGTAATGCGTATGTGATGGATCATTTAGAAATTTCTTCCTAAAACATGACTTACTTTGTCCCATATCTGCATTTTGTCTTCCCTCCAAGAGATGCGTGGTCTTGAATTTGCTTAGTTGGGATAGTTTTATGTGATAAACATCGAAAGTAGAAAATGTTTCATTCAGCCATTTGTATGTCAACTTGACGTACAATATAATGGCATAATCACTATCCATGTGTAATCAAAGTTCTTAATGTTCATCTAATTGACAAAATTTTTCCAGGTTGTTGGAACCTGGGGATATGCAGCTCCTGAGTATATCCAAACTGGACGATTAACATCAAAGATTGATGTATGGAGCTATGGGGTATTCCTGTATGAACTCATCACTGGTAGGCGCCCTCTAGATCGAAACCGGCCAAAGGGTGAACAAAAGCTTTTGGAATGGGTAAGGCCATATTTATCAGATGTCAAGAAATTTCGTCAAATATTGGACCCCAGGCTTCAAGGGAATTATCACCTAAAATCAGCAAAAAAGCTAGCAACAGTAGCGAACAAATGCTTGGTCAGAAACCCCAAATCACGCCCAAAGATGAGTGAGGTGTTAGATATGGTAAACAAGATTGTAGATGCATCAACTGAGACAGAAAGTCTTGAACTCTCAGTCAATAGTTTGACATCAATGGAGACTTCAAAGAACTCCACAGCAGATAGTAAAACAAGGGATCTGGACCTGAAAACTGTGGAGAGTGGTTGGTTTGCTTGGCTGTGGATGCCAAAGCTTATCGGAACTTGCTGAGAGCAGACAACTTAAGCGAACTTAGCTTGGTGGGTCTTTTGGCATTATTCACTGCTTTGGATGGACATCTTGAAGATATAATGGCCTGTAATCACCTAGTTCACATGGTAACTTATCTGATATGAATTCCACAGTAAAGCAAGGCGGAGGGGAGAAATTTGGAGTATCAGGAGGTGTTCACTTCAGTTTCATATTTGAAGCTTGACGGATTGGCTCGAATTGGAAGGCGTGGAGAAGATGTGCTCCTGAACCAGTGTAAACTAACAGTTACTTTACTTGCAAAATAGGCAAACTTCGATGTACTAATGTGAAGGCTTGAGCTCGGTGAAGCTCACGTAACTTCTCTATCTATTTCAGGAGAGTTTAAAGCAATGAAACTGATTGTAATGAAACTTAATCGTGAGTTGTGAACTTGTGATAACAGTATAGGCTAAAACATCATCTCTTCCGACTTATATAACCACCCAAATCCATGGCTCCCAGCCTTTTAGGCAAGAGTGTTATCCAACCCAGAAACGAGAAAAGTTCATTAGTTTCAGTCATTTGGGTTCTTTCCCACATATTAATGAAAAAGCCACTTTACCTTCTCACTCGTTTTCCAAGTTTAAAACTTTGTTGGGAATAACACGTCTTGTGCCAACATTGACATAAACAGCTGCAAAGAACAGAATCAGAAACAAGCAAGCTATATTGATGACCCTCGCAAGAAACAAAAAAAGGATCTTTAAGCCAAAAAGATGAGAAAGTTGGAAAAGAAAGATATGACGCCCCACCACCATTACCGCCCCGTCGCCGCCCTTAAAGTGCGGGCTCAAAAGGGAATATAGTCATTTCATGCAATAGTTTGCGTCTGTTCCAATTGGAGCTTGTCATTGTTTTGTTGAACTCAGTAAGGTAAACACAAAAGAGACGTAATCAGAAAGCAACAACCTAAGATGCTGGAGATAATTACGTTGTCACTGTCCAAACTCCAGTGAGAATAACCATATAAACGTTAATCAAAATTATATTATCAGTAAAAAAAAAAAGGTTTAGTGGTCAACGACGTAAGCACTGAGCAGTCAGTGAGAGGCAATCGGGACCGTCCATTCAATACATGCTCGCCAGTACACTTATACACCCAGATAACATATAAATGCTCGGAAATAGGATGGTGCTGAGCCTGTAACGCTTTGCTTGCTCCAGAGTTATTTTATTTTGATTTTCTTTTCTTACCAAAACATAAAAGAAGTTCATTACTTAAAAATATCTGTTCCTAATCTTTTGATGCTTAGAAGTCTACAAATCACTCATAGTTATGATATCCTTGGCAGTGCCCAAACACAAACTTTCTGCTTTGTTTTGTTTTTTGTTTGGTTAATTAATCGAAGCCAATTTGGGTGAGTCCTTAATCCTGGTTGTTGTTGTTGTTTCTTTGTTTATGTTTGATTTGATCTAATGTTTGTTGTTTGTTCCGGCTGTTTGATATGTTCGTGCTTTAGTTTGGTGGTTATTTTGCAGTTGATCATGGTCCAGTAGTTGTTTTGGGTTAGAGACGTTTGAGGAAGTGAATTAGAGAGAGGACATTTGTATTCTTGAACGACCAACATTAATAGGATAAGCTTGTCCAATATTTGTTTGTTGGTAAAATAATATGCGAGGAGTAACTTTTTGTTTGGAACTTGAGCTTGTGTTGAGGAGAAATGGTTAAATTATGATGCTGGTGCAAGCGAGCTGGAAAATTTCTAAGTGATTGCTGAATGTGTTAACACTGTGTTTTGATTGTTAGGTGGATAGAGAATTGAAAAGTGATGGCTACTTATGATCAAGATTCAGATGTAATCAGGTGGGGTCTTAGTCTTCTTGATGGGGATCCTCCGTTCTATTCTGGATATTATGGTGAGGTTATAGAAAGCGGTAACAACTACCATGAACATTATATTGAAGACCGATATGATATTACAGACTCTAACCACGTAGAGAATGATGAAATAATTGCCCGTACGCTGCAAGAAGATTTCTCCCAGCTAGCAGTTTCAGAGGCCTCGGGATACTCAGTTGCTGCTGAAGAATATATGCAGCCTTCAGTTCAACCACACGATTGGCAGTGCCCTCCAACTTCTAATCACTACTCAAGTATGTAGAATGTAGTGAACTGGTGGCTGTATCTGATTCATCTCATAGTAGCAAGTGTCTTGATGGTTTTGGTGTTTCTAATGTGCAGACCACGAGTATAGACTTGAAGAGCCTGATGACACTGTCCCCTCCACTTCATGCTCTAGTCCTGGAAATGCTGAAGAGTATCTTTATTCTCCAGAATATTCTGAGGACAATGAACTGGATGAGGAAGTAGGCAAGACACTGAATCAAATGATTCCTATTCCTGTAAGTTGAGCTGTTTTAAATCGTTATTCTGTTCTGGCAGTAAATATCGTGGAGATGTTGTGCATATATGCAGACTTGCTTCATGTTTTTTCGGTTATTAAAGATCTTATTGTGTCAATATTTTGTCTTTATTAAAGGTGTTAATGCGTCGATAATTGATCTTGCATCATTTAAGTGCTGTTTGTCGAGTGCATGTTTATCTAACAAAGATGTGGACATTTAATATTACGTGATCTTTACTTATTCTGTATTGTCCAGCATGTTCCCAGAATAAATGGTGAAATACCCTCCATAGATGAAGCAGCGTCAGATCATGATAGGCTTATAAACAGGTACTAAGTTTGATCCTCAAGTAAGACTATCCCCTTCCCAAAATATTTGGTTTCAGTTAAGCTTAATGTCTTCCTTAGTTTCATTTTATAGACCAAATCTGTATGTACACCATGCTACATTTACCTTAACACCATGAAGAACATGACTGTATTTTAACTTTAGATTGCAGTTATTTGGCTTTGTGGAGCATAAGGTTGAAGGGGATGGTAACTGTCAGGTTAGAACAATTTTCAGATCACCATAGTCCATTGTACAATCAGCTATTTTGAGGACAGTTAAACGAAGGCTCCTGATTTTATTGCCATTGCTGGCTAAGTTTTTGATTAAGAAAAGAATAACTTCTCGGTGTTTAATAATCAACAATCGTTTCTCAGTTCCGCGCTTTGGCTGATCAAATATATCATAGTCCTGAGCATCACAAAACAGTGAGACGGCATGTTGTTAATCAGGTTTCTTTCTTTCTTAACTTCTTCTGTTAATCTTGGTTAGTTTACTGTAGTTTTGTAAACCCTGATGTATTTTCCCCTGGCATGTTGTATAATCAGCTTAAATCTCAGCCGGATAACTACGAGGGATATGTTCCCATGGAGTATGGTGACTATTTGAGGAAGATGTCCAAGTGCTAACAGATCTTTCCTTTTCCCTGTAATTTCAGCGTTTGCTTTTTGAGAATATTATGTTGATTTTATGCCCTTTTATTCATGGTCCAGAAATGGTGAGTGGGGTGATCATGTTACATTGCAAGCAGCTGCCGACTCGGTATTATTGTAGAATGGACTGTTGGCCCCATATTTTCCCTTGTTTAGATTGAATGCTTACATTTTTTATGCAAAAATGAAAAACAATTATCGTGTTCATGCTGGTATGACCTGCATAAATCACTGCAGTATGGCGTGAAAGTAGTTGTTATGACTTCCTTCAAGGACACATGTTACATAGAGATTCTTCCTGTAATCCAGAAGGCTAAAGAAGGTAATAGCTACAATTATAGTTTGTCTTCCAGGTAGAATTAAGAAGTTGCTCTAAGA
The DNA here is from genome assembly GCA_025531925.1 of Erythroxylum plowmanianum. Taxonomy (NCBI): domain Eukaryota; kingdom Viridiplantae; phylum Streptophyta; class Magnoliopsida; order Malpighiales; family Erythroxylaceae; genus Erythroxylum; species Erythroxylum plowmanianum. Next base: position 44,864,562 of record JANVCQ010000005.1, on the reverse strand, counting down.
ATTCTTCTTTTGATTTGCTTGCTGCACATATTTTATGTCATTGTTTTTATTTCAGAAGTGCTTAAGTTTTAGATTCTGTCATAGCTGAAATCTTTGAATTTTCAATAATCATTTACTTAATCGGAGATTTGAGCTTGTAATATATTATTGGAGATAAAAAAAAAAAAATACCAGTGTTATGTATTTTGCTTCCACCTCATGTCATTTCAGGTGTTTGGTAGCATGCCACTGGTTTCATTAGTATTGTTTTGGATGCAAGAATCTGTGGACTTAGCTTGTCTTTTTGACGGATTTTGGTTTTCTGGTGCAGTCATTTTCTTGAGTTTTTGGGCAGAAGTACACTACAATTCAATCTATTTTGAAGTAGGTAATGTTGTTTTCTTTGCTTTGCATTTGATGTATGGTCAAAGGAGGAAGTTAGAGACTGTTTGGGCTAGTGAATTGCCTGGTCTCATAGTAATACTAATCTACCATAGATAGTGCAAGTCCAGAGATGGGCCAAGCTCTCTAACCTCAGTGCCTGCTCCACCAGTTTTGGGAAAAAAAATTGTTGAAGAGAAACATCTAACAGAGGAAATTCATTTGTCTCTACTTTTGATTCAGGTACTTCATCTGGGGAGTTTAGAAGAAAGAAAAAGTGGTGGAATTTTGGGAACAAGCACTAGGGAAGATTGGTTATATTGTAATGGTTTCCTTCATATTCTTTTGTTGCTGAGGCTGCTGTATAACAGAAGAAATGCAGCCTCTCTGGTGCCAGACATTCTTGTGTTCTATTTTCCTGTAAAATTGAGCCCAGCTCTTGTTTTATGTGCACATTGTAAGCACCCATGTCTCAATTTTTGGCTCTTTCTGATAAATGAGATCTTATTCAACTTATACTGGAATTGCTGGGCTTCAAATGAGGAATGAGACGCTTCATGTCTGTTTCAAGTAATCTGAACCCGGGAAACTCATTACCTACTCCAACAAATTGGGGGATAGGAAACCATTTGCTTGTCTACATGTCATTCCTTGTTCCATGAGAAGACAAAGAACAGCATAACGTGCCATGTTCCTGTGAAGACATGTCACAAGCATGTTTACCTATGGAACTAACTTAAGCTCTCTTCATTGTCCAATGTGGCTTACAGGACCTGTGAAGCAGGTGATGTGATGTTTTGTTGGTCCCACTAAAGCTTGTGTTCTTTTTTTTTTTTTTTTCCAAAGTGAAAACGCTAAAACACGACTAATTTAACTCTCGCAGCGCTCTGCGGTAAACAACTCGTTGCTTGTCCCTTTGTGTGAGAGCTAGGACTCGCAATGGAGGCTCCTAAAGAATATAAATTCCTGAGCTGCTCTGAATTACAATGACGGCCAGATTTTTCACGCACTGATTTCCTTTTCAGTGTACGTGTTGGATTTGCACCTCTCAATCTTATTGGAGTAATCCACAAGTACCTGCCAACAAAAAATTATTGATATCAGTCTCGGAAGTGGGAGACGAAAGCAGTTAATGACTTCCAAGGTATCCACTTCTAATATGACCCTGCGATAGCCAAGGGATCAAACTAACGTGAGGCCCGAGTAGACTCTCCAGATTTCGATCGTTATGCCGAGCTGCTACCCATGTGCTGAACGAATCCTCCGCACCACTGTCCATGACAGTCGCAAATTAGTCCTCCAGCGGTAGCTACGTGTGATCCCTGCTTGAAGGCTTCATCTGTATTGAGTTTGACTCAGTCCTCCGGCGGCTTCGTCCATCCCATTTGACTACCGACTAGGAGGCCCTGAGTCGGAAACACATAGCTTTCCATCACTTTAGTTCGAACTATCCACTGCATGTATTCCATGACTGCCTTCGGTCCATCTTCTGGCCAAACAAACTCTTCGTCAAAAAGACACTTGTTTCTCCACGCTCAAAGCATCCAACATGTGACTCCAAATATGGTAGACCAAGCCCCTTGCATTTCCTAGGAGTGCTTCATAAGGTTGGACTTCACCCATAACTCGACGTCTTGATGGAAAAATGCCCGATCGACCATCTCCGAAGGAAATGTCCTCCAAAAGGCGAGTGCTCTCGGATAGTCCCACATTTTTTTATATCGACAACCATTATGGTTGATTAAAATTAGGGACTTTAGAAACAAGATGAGT
>JANVCQ010000005.1:44851764-44862329 GCA_025531925.1 Erythroxylum plowmanianum | reverse complement strand
CCTTATGGTTGATTAAAATTAGGGTCCTTTCGGGCCTTAAGATAGCATGATCTTTGGGATACCGGTATATTGTTTTAGAAGTGGATTCGCGTATAGTGATTGATATGCTCTCTTCTCTGTAGACGAGGGCTATCTCCCCACACTCTTTAGTGTTGGGCGTTCATAAACTGCTTTCCCGAAACTGGGTTGTAATAATTAGGCATATTTACTGTGAGGGTAATCGATGTGCTAACTGACTTGCAAATTTTGCAGAACAGTTCTCCTTCGGGATTACCATTTTTGAGCATTTACTTAGAAAATACATACCTATTTTCTTAGAAGATGAGTCGGGAGTCTGTCACCTAAGAATTACCACATAATGTGTATTGTTTTTCTTCCTTAAAAAAAAATTAGGGACTTTAGAAACAAGATGAGTGGAAATGAGGGATTTGAAAGTTGAGAAAGACGATTGGGAAAACCAAAAATAATATGAGATGATCTTTCATTATAGCTTTCATACAGTTGAGAAGTTGTGCATTGTCAAAATTAAATAATACTCAATAAATTAATAATTTTCAGTATATAATAGTCACCTATGATAAGTTAAATTAATTATATATTAATCAATATCTCGTTTAATTAATAGATTTTATGTCGTCATAAGATTATTAATTTATTATAGTTCTATTTTATATATTTATATAGATAGAAAGAGTTATATGTAAGAGCTACTTTATGAGTTGGGAAGTCAACTTATAATTACATGGAAAATTCATAATTTTAATAACCTCGGAAAATGACTTATAATAATCCCATAACACTGAGCTATAACTTTGTTTTAAGTACTATTAACAATATTTTAAGAATCGGACAAAAGTTAAAACTAATAAGAAAAAAGATTTAAGGTTTAAAATATTCAGTTAATATTGAATTGTTATAAAATCGATTAAAAATTGACTAAAATTAAGAAATTTGAAATATGATTATCCTTACCTATAGAAAGATTTGGAGTTTATTAAAAATAAATATTGTTAAATAAAAATTAATTGATTTATTTTAGTTTGTAATTGACTAATTAATTAATAAATTGATCAATTTTTAACAGCAAGAATTATTAAAATAAATAAATAAAAAGTTAAAAATTAATTAAAAATTTGAATAATTCAAGATTTGTACGATTGTACCGACTGAATCAATCCTATTTAATTATTTACTATTAATATTATTGGTAAAATTGTTACAATGTATGAAGTGGGCTTGGAGGACCATCTAACCTGAAATTTAATTGTGGGCTGGGTTTGGGTGTACTCAAATGACGAAGAAGATTTTTCTTCCCAAAACGACAACTAAACATGGATGTTGGAAACAAAGGCACCCAACCTGATCCTCTGCGGCCGAATGGGTTGCCCATTTTGAGGTGAGAAATTCTCTCTGAAAAGTGAAACTCAGTAGGAAGTTGGAAGCTCACTCTGAACCTTTCAATGCTTCTTTATCTAGTAAACAACATTTAAAACACGAACATATGAACTCAACGTCTTTAAGAGTGCATGTCTGCTTGCAATTTGGCATAGCAGGTCAGAGAAGATAACGCTCTTGTCTTAGAAATTTTTGTTAGGATGTTCACGGAGATGGAGGTTGGAAGGGCTTTGCTTTCTTCTTCTCCACCGCTTCCTACAAGAACCCACCTCAGGCATTGTCCCTCTTCTTCAGGTGAGCGTCAAAGTCTTCCAAATTTTCCACATATAGTTCGAATTTTTACTTTTTTTCCCTTCTTTTTATCTATGTTTATTCCTGTTTTATCTTGTTTCCTTACTTGCTTTTCGCTTGGTTGCTATGAAATTCCCAGAAAAAAGGATAAGACTTCTTTTTGGGGTAAACAAACGAAAAAAAAAGAACATGACTAAGAATATATAACTAGCTTAAGCTTCACGGTATTCGACATTGCAAATTTTCATATATGTTGCTGGTGTATTCCAAATTTTGTTGGAACTTAATCTATCTAATGAATTGGTGATTGTTTTTTCAATGATGAAAGTATCTAGTTGGTGTTAGCTTTTGTTAGAACATAGGCATGACGCTATTGCCTATGACATTACCTCTATTTGGTCAGACTTCACAATTCATGGAAGGGCAAGTTTTTCTTGGTGTTTTTGCTTTCCTTAAGGTTCATTTAGGTAGGATATGCATTGCAACTACTTTGTTCAATAGTCCCTGTGAAAATAATCCTAGTTCTAGTCCCATGATTTGCTGAAGAATTCGTACGAAGTTCTTTTCTGTAAACATTAGACTTGTTTATGCTGATGTTTAAAGAAGGTTCATTTAGGTAGGATATGCATTGCGACTACTTTTTTCAATAGTCTATGTGAAAATAATCCGAGTTAAAGTCACATGATTTGCTGGAGAATTCGTACAAAGTTCTTTTCTGTAAACATTAGGCTTGTTTATGCTGATGTTTCACAGTTTCGATGCTCCATGAAAAAGTTGCTGTTGTTGCTGCTTCTATTCCAATCACCAGTGTAGCTCAACATTTTCCTGCCTCTGTTCTTTTACAAGAGCAACGTGATGACTCTAAGCCTCTTCTTAACATGTTCAAGGAAGATAGGATTTCTCAGGTTAGATTTACTTTATAGAATTCACTGAATAAGAGTTCAGAAGGTCAGTTTAGCTCTAAAATTTTCTTCAGCTTTAAATTTTAGTATCTAAGTGGAGAACATAAAATAAGTTTCTCCTTCTCCACAGATTTTCCCCTCTCTTTTCCCTCTTGTTGTGTGTTAGTCCATTTTAAATTGCTTTTCTCCAAGAATTTATTGGTTTTCTAATTATTTCATAGGTCTATGAGAGAAAATAATGATGCTAAATTCGTGCTATTATCTTGCTGCACATGATATCCTTCTTCATTATAGGAAACGCTGGATCAGAGAGAGATAGAAGTTAATTCCTCCACACTTGGCGAGAACCATGATAACTTGGATGAACTGCTGCTGCAATTTGGATATCAGACACTTCAATCACCCATTTTAAGGAATTTGTAAGATGAGTTAAGCTTTATTTTTCCTCTGACTATAAATTTCTCTTTTATTTTTGAATGGGATCCTTAGCAAGGCTCTATTCCTGTCGAAGATTCACAGCTTTACAAACAGAGCAAAAACTATCAACGTCCTTGGGTTTGCAGTCTGTTGCAAATAATACCACCAAGTTTAATGATGTTGAACCAAGTAATGTGATTGATATTGCCAAGAAAGCTTTGTCAGCTTCCAGAGAAGCAGCATTATTTGCTGAGACTTCCGCTAATTTTGACAATTCAGTTTCTACTAGGTTTATGTTCTTTTTCTTCTTTTCTTCTTCTTTTTTATATCCCCCCCTCCCCTACCTGCTCAACTTTTCCCAATTATAACAATTTCTGTTTGTGTATTTACAAAATTTTCAGTTTGGGGTCCCCAAGCTCTACCTTTTCCCGTGAGGATGTGAAAATTGTAAGATCAACACGGCGGCGAGAGTTGCAGTCCAAAAACCGGAGGTTACCAAAAACAAAAGATATGTTTGATGAGCTTCACAACTTACGAAGAACTGAAATCCGGAAAAATACAAGTGAAGAGTTTGATCCAAATGACCCTCTTCGGTTGTTCTTATGGGGACCAGAGACAAAGCAGCTTTTGACTGCCAAAGAGGAGTCTGAGTTAGTTATTCAAGTGCAGGTATATATCCACGCAATTATAAAACTGAAAATTGGCAAGACTTGATTCGAAATCTTGTTTCTCATCTTGGAAATATGAAACAGGAATTGTTAAAATTGGAGGCAGTTAAGAGTAAACTTCAGTCTCACTTTGGCCGCGAACCAACCCTAGTTGAATGGGCTGAAGCTGTTGAGCTTAATTGTATGGTTTTGCAGTCACGAATTCGCTCTGGTAATCGAAGTCGAGAGAAGCTGATTCATGCAAATTTACGGATGGTAGTTCACATTGCTAAAAGATATCAGGGTCGTGGTGTTGGCCTTCAGGACTTGTTACAGGTTATCTTTAATCCATAACGCCTTGTAGGCTGCACTTGTTTCTCTCCCTGGTTGAATTAATAGAACAAATCGTACCCATGGTTTTTTGGTAAGATGGTCATGTATGACTATTTGCTGCAGTTTTTCTTTTCATAAATTTTTTTCCTCATGACTAATGGCTCTCAGGGGAGATGTTTTGCGAATATTATGGAAGGCTGCTGGAAATGTTATGATCATGTGCAACTTAGACCTTTGGATACAGCACTTGAACAGCATTAAATAAGAGCTAGTGCATTAAAATCAATTAGGTCCAAATTACAGAAAGATTTTGATTTACGGATTAGCAAAAGAAAACTGAAAGGGCGATTCAATATCTTTAAGCCAGCGACAACTTTAGATAGAGTGAATGAAGGACAATGGTTAATGTGATTAACAAAGAATGGTTTGTGAATAAGGCTTAACCAAGTTAACTAACACTTTTAGAGTTACTCTTCTACAAATTGTGCAATGTCTGTTGCCTAAATATGCTAACTGAATTGATTCAGCTTTTAGAAAGTTGAGCTGCATATTCAGCTGTTAGTTCAGCCTTTGCTCTCAATGATTCTCCTGGTGGATGCTAACTTAATCCTTTCCGATTGGACTAAGCTGCAATTTTTAGAATTCTTACCCATTCTTTATGCACATCAATGTTTTGTATAGTAACTTGTTTAACTCTGGGAAAGAGATAATCACCTTATATTTCTGTTTGATTTGTATGATTGACATCAGATTTGAAATTTTCACTGATCTGGGGAGAAACGAAAATTAACTTTTGTAGCTATCAAAAGATTATCTGTTGGACAACTATTCCCTGGTGAATGCATATGCGAATGTTCAATTCATTAGGTTCTGATTTTCTTTTTGGGTGCTGTTGTAGGAGGGAAGTATGGGTCTCATGAAGAGTGTTGAGAAATTCAAACCCCAAGCGGGTTGCCGCTTTGCCACTTATGCTTACTGGTGGATAAGGCAAACTGTGAGGAAGGCTTTATTTCAGCATTCAAGAACTATTCGATTACCGGTAAAGATATCCTTACCTTTAACCACTAGGAGTGCATTTCCTTTTTCCTTCTGTTAGAATTCCTTGTTGATGTGGAAGAACACCAGAATTGACTTCATTTTCTGTCTGGCCAAGGATTTACTTTTGTTTTAGCAGTTTTTTGCTAGCTTCTTTACTGATAATGGACCTGTATCTGCCATATTCCTGGCAATATGCATGGCAAAAGATGATGATCCTGTGTGTATTAAATATACAGGAAAGCATTTACTCTCTCTTGGGAAAGATAATGGAAGCAAAGAGATCATGTGCCCGGGAAGGAGATCACAACCCAAGCAAAGAAGAATTAGCGAGACGTGCTGGAATTACAGTTAACAAGCTGGAAAAGTTGCTATACATGACAAGAGCGCCAATTTCAATGCAACAGCCTGTATGGACAGATCAAGATACTACCTTTCAGGTGAATTCTCATTATCTCCATTCTTATATTTATGTCCCCGAAGTTACTAAAAGGAAATGGCAGAAGGTGAGACAAGTAGTTGGACTCATTTAAAATGTGAAGATAAATGAGTTGCCCTACTTAATACTTGCAGGAGATAACTGCTGATAGCGAAATTGAGATTCCAGAACTAAGTGTGGCAAAGCGACTAATGAGAAAGCATGTTAGAGGGCTCCTAAACATTCTTAATCCAAGAGAAAGGCATATAATCAGGCTAAGGTTTGGCATTGAGGATGGGAAACAAAGATCTCTGTCTGAAATTGGTGGCTTATTTGGATTGACTAAGGAGAGGGTTAGGCAACTGGAAAGCCGAGCTTTAAACAAACTGAAACAGTGCCTTGGAAAGCATGGTCTTGATGCTTATGCTGATTTACTTGTTTGATGGTAAAGACACAGAAGCATGTGTTTCTTCTATTCTGTAAACATGTAGATACTGTCCCATTCATGTATTCCGCATTTAAATTGCATCGTAGAATTTGACTCCTGAAGAAGACAAATGGGTTAAGCCAATCCAGGTCACCGGCTGTTGCATTTCTCTTGTCCTACCTTCTTGGAAGTTGTAAGCCGATGTTCACGACTTCTTCAAGACTAGCTTCTGAACCAATAAAGGAGCCATCCTCTTGCTTTTTAGTTCGGCAATATGGAAGGCAGGTATAAAAATGTGTTAAGTTTGGACATTGTCAAAAGAGCTTGCATTGCGTTAAACCAATTCGGCAGAATCTTGTTTGTAGCTTTTCCAAAGTTCACAATTAACAAATAGAGACAATCTAACATGAAAATCTAGTAGCCACGTACAATGGCCTCTTGACAAACTTGAAAGGGCATTGCTTGAAAATTTGTTTTTTCTTTCTTCGGCTTCTTGTGCGTGATAAAGGTTAGAGATGTGGCATAAAAGTATAACCATAAAAACAAAATTGATGCTTCCTGTGGAGTTAAGACTTAATTAAACTGACTACATTGTTGACAAGGTTTGGAAAATTGGATTGGAAGATAAACATTATATAAGGAATTGAGACATGGACCTTTGGTAAACTCTACAAAGCTTTTTACAACTTGGCCAAAAACAGTTCTCGAAGAACTAAGCTCAAACAATGGCTGATACAGAGGCAACCCAAGCTGGAAGCTCCATGCACGGAGTCTCGGGCAGAGAACAAGCCTTTGCGTTCTCAGTCACAAACCCTGATATTCCAACAGATACCACTGCAAAATTCTCACTGCCGGTGGACTCAGAGCACAAATCCAAAGTGTTCAAAGTTTATTCCTTAGCGAGCCCACATATGAGCACTTTCCACCTCTCTTGGCTCTCCTTCTTCACTTGCTTCATCTCCACTTTCGCCGCGGCTCCACTAGTCCCCATCATCAGAGACAACCTCAACCTCAGAAAATCGGACATAGGCAACGCGGGGATTGCTTCAGTGTCTGGAAGCATCTTCTCCAGGCTTGTAATGGGTGCAGTCTGTGACCTATTGGGACCACGTTATGGTTGTGCCTTTCTTTTGATGTTAACAGCGCCAACAGTCTTTTGCATGTCTTTTGTGTCGTCTCCAGGAGGGTATGTTGCCGTTCGTTTCATGATTGGATTTTCTCTGGCAACATTCGTGTCGTGTCAGTATTGGATGAGTACGATGTTTAACGGGAAAATCATAGGACTTGTCAATGGTACAGCCGCAGGATGGGGCAATATGGGTGGTGGTGCAACACAGTTGATTATGCCATTGATTTATGAGCTTATCCGACGAGCTGGAGCTACGCCGTTCACAGCTTGGCGGATCGCCTTCTTCATTCCTGGTTGGTTTCATGTGATTATGGGGATTGTGGTGTTGAGCCTTGGCCAAGATTTGCCTGATGGGAACCTGAGAACCTTGCAGAAGAAAGGCGATGTTACCAAGGATAAGTTCTCCAAGGTCAGCCTCTTCTTCCATAGCCTGGTCGCTAACATTTCGATTTTTACTAAGACGATTAGAATTCTCTCTTCTGCGGCAGGTTCTGTTGTATGCAGTAAAAAATTATAGAACATGGATCTTTTTTCTTCTCTATGGCATGTCTCTCGGAGTAGAACTAACCATAGATAATGTCATCGCCGAATACTTTTTCGACAGGTTTCCTCCTCTGCGCAACCTCAAAATCATCAGACTCTCTCAACTGCACTATCATTTCTCTCATTCATTGCCAACATTGTCTTTTAGGTTTAACCTCAAGCTCCGGACAGCAGGCACCATAGCTGCGACCTTTGGCATGGCCAACATCGTCTCTCGCCCCGCCGGTGGTCTCTTGTCTGACGTTGCAGCCCGCCGTTTTGGGATGCGGGGCCGTCTCTGGAACCTATATATCCTCCAAACCCTAGGAGGCATATTCTGCATATGCCTTGGCAGAGCCAACTCTCTCCCTCTCTCCATTCTCTTCATGATTCTCTTCTCTCTTGGAGCTCAAGCCGCCTGCGGTGCGACCTTCGGCATCATCCCCTTCATCTCTCGCCGGTCTCTTGGCATCATTTCTGGCCTCACTGGCGCGGGTGGCAACTTCGGGTCTGGACTGACTCAGCTTCTGTTCTTCACTAGCTCAAATTACTCCACAGCAACTGGTCTGACTCTAATGGGGATCATGATCGTTGCTTGCACTTTACCTGTGGCACTGGTTCACTTTCCACAGTGGGGTAGCATGTTTTTGCCGGCTATAAAGGACGCAGAGAAGTGTAGTGAAGAGTACTATTATGGGTTGGAGTGGAATGAGAAAGAGAAACAAAGAGGTCTGCACCATGGAAGCCTTAAATTTGCGGAGAATAGTCGGTCGGAGAGGGGACGGCAGGTCGTTTCTGTGGTTACACCGCCTACTGCTACACCTACTAACTTGTAGAATCGATTGAGACTTCCCCTATGGATCGTTAAAGGAATAAATGAAATGAAGTTATTAATTATTATTGTATTTAACTTATCATCAGAGAAACCTTATTAAAACAACTTATAATTTAAAACTCCAACAAAATGTTGTTAATTCCTATTAGAATTTAGATAATAACTAGTTGGTTTGTTTTGAGTTCATATATGACAGAAATACCCTTTTAGAGGGGTCATTGTATCAAAGACCAATTAACAATTGTTAGAGAAACAACTTTTTTAAAAACATAAAAATGGGCAGAACATCTACAAAACATACATCAGGGGTTAACCTAGTCTCAACATAATTGCAATGCTCATAATACACGGTATCATATATGGAGAGCAGAAGAGAAACATGGTAGAGGCTTCAGGCTGCACCTGTCAGCATTTGAATTTCATAGATACTGTTCAATGTCTCTGACATCAAGAAGGTGAGAGCTTTCTACTTGGTCTCAAATCTTTGAGCATTTCGTTCCTTCCAAACCTTATTAACATGTGTATTGCATAATGTCTATGTGTTAAAAGGACGAACATAGTAGCACATACACAAAATCATCTACATGAGAGTTGTCTCCTTATAGCTCGGTATATTTGGCACAACTTCAAAGGTACTGAATATTGTTCATTGTTTTCTACAAATTTTCCCTGTGTCTGGCTCTCCTTTGATCCGCGTTCAATGTCGCCCTTATATGTCAACCTAATCCTTGTAAGTCCCAAGAATTGTTTCTTTTTCATAAACTTATACATGCATGTATGTAGCCATAAGATGCTATCAGTGCCTTGAAGAATATTTTGAATATGGTACATTGAAAAGCTTAGCTAGTAGCTAGCAATGTCTGATCTAATATAGTTAAAAGGAAATTAAGAATTTAATCTTCAGTTCACTAATGGATCCTCGTTCATGTTTGTGTTAATATCACGACCTGTAATCATTAGCCAAATTTGCTGATGGTGTTATGAATGAAGAGCTGGTTATCTTGACTTCTTCTTTGAAATATTTTTTTAATTCCTTTCCAACCATATTGCGTACATTCCAAATCAGATAACTAGTTTGAAAACAATTAAATCACCTTTATAAGTGAAACTGAATTGCTCACACCATGTAATAAATTCCGTCCAAGAGTCAATTCTGAAGCTAAGTTCATAAAGACTTTGGGAAAACCTCTAGAACGAAATAAGAAACTGTAAGAATAAAGGAGATGATCTAAAGTTTCTAAGGATTGTTGAAACTATGACGATAGCATTGTAGTTCATTCCCTAGAACTTGTCCTTCGTTGGCAAGCTACTCTTAATAGCTAACCATAGTATGAAAGAGGTTTTAGGGATTTACTGGTAAAACAAATGAGTTTGCACCGTGAGACCTAAGGCATAGAGGTTTAATGAGGGCCATACAAGATTTGCTTGTGAATAGATGAGTGGTCATTCCATTTTGGCTAGTCCTTATTGGTTTTGTATGGATTGTAATTAGGTACATCTCTCATTATGTATGAAAGGCTTCTAAATTTACTGCACTACTCAGCCTTATATATGACCATATTCACTTCAGCATCTAGAGGGGATAATTGTTCTCAAACATTCTAGGTGTGGGATTTTATGCAGAGGGCCTAAAGGATGACAGTGATCATGTAACGTCCCATATTAGAGGTTAGGATATTAAGAAAATTCAGTACATTTTATGCTTTGTATATTGGAATATTAACTTATTTGTGCATAAACATTTTGGACACATACAATAATTGTACATGCATTCATGACAATTTCCGGGTAAATTGATTTATATTTTTGAGTCGAAAATTTATTTAGAGAGTCATATTATTATTTTGGAATTTTTGAAAATTTTAGAAATTTTTATGAAAATTTTGGGATATTTTAGATTAAAAAAAAATAAAATAAATAGACTAGTTAAATTGTGTCAAGTGGTAGCATTATATAGTGACACGTTTCAACCATGCAAAGTGCCACGATGAAGTTCCCTCTGCTGTTGTTTATGCACAGTGAAAGTTTTGACAAAAACAAAAACTCTTCTTACTTAGACATCACCGAAACTAGTCCTCATACATTTTTTTTCATTGATTCTTGCTGTTGTTTGACCCACCGAAACACTTGTTGAATATTTTCCTTTTGGCAGTCCATATATTGCTTTGTTTCCATCTATCTTGGATTTTCCCCAACCACCGAAACTTGTCCTTC
>JANVCQ010000005.1:44835018-44851664 GCA_025531925.1 Erythroxylum plowmanianum | reverse complement strand
GAGTCCTAGTTGTGGGTAAATAGGCATGCCTAGAAGGGTCTGCAGCTGCTCCTGTGACACTTCGGTGTCGAGACTTCAATCTCTCCTGTGACACTTCAATGTCGAGACTTCGGTCTCTCCTGTATAAGTCCCATTACTCGCCTCTGTAAATGGATTTGCAGTCCTGATATATGTTTGATTCTAACATAAACAAAAATTGTATTATGATTCTGAAAGGTTTATACCCTCTTGTGATATTCAGTTCTGATAAGTATAAAAATCTGTTCTAAAATGCGTTATGTCTGATTTAATGTTAGATAATCTTTTAATGTATGCTTATGCTGTTATATGATTCTGTATGATGAATTGACACTTCATGTATAGATTAGTTATTACTCACTAAGTTATATGCTTAGCACAGTAGATTTGCCCCGTGTAGGTTCAAAGCGAAGAGTATAACGACTAGGACAAGTCAACTGCATTGGCCAAAGGAGTCTGAGTTTTGTATTGCTCAAAGATGTATTTTGTTGAGTTTGCTTGGGCTTGTATATAACTTTGGATTTTTTTTTTGTTTATGAAATTATGATATGTATTATATGTATGTTTGAGATTCTAAAAATGCATGTCTGAAATGTTATGTATGTTTTTGGACATGTTTATTATTATTATTATTTTATGCTATTCTTCCGCAAAATATTTTGGTTTGTTTGTACTGTCTTATGTGGCATCCCCATATCCTCCCAGGGGGTATTAGGGTGTCACAGATCATACCAAAACCAAGCCTTATCTCCATTCCTAATATTGAATCTGATGCCATCATTCATTATATCCCTTGTTCTGAGTATTTTATTAAAAGACCAAAAATTGGACTGGTTCAACCTATCCACAAGAAATTCTTTAAGGATCTCTCAATGTCTTATAAGCTTTTACAGCAAAAACAAATGAGCGCACCAATGAATATGTATTTTATTTAGCACTGAGTTAATTAGCTGGAGTTTACCTATATATAAGATAGAAAACAGTTGTTCCAATGGTTGATTTTCCTTTTGATTGCATTAAAAAAAGGTTGACTTGTAATTTATCCTTTGTCTAATGTTGTAATTCCCAGGTATTTGAAAGCCAGCTTAATCATGATATGTTTGATAGTAGTTCTACCTTATGAATAGAATCCACAAAAACATAAATACAACTTTAATTAAAGCTTGATTTGCACCATTGAAAAATAAAAGGTCATTTGTAAAAGCTAAATGAAAAGTTTAAGCTTCTTACATTTGTAGTGAAATTTAAAGCTCCTAGATTGATTGATCTTTGGGATTGTAATTCTAACAAACGACTAGGTAACGAGGCGAAGAGTCTCATTGTTTAACGCTATTAGTTCCTTTGAAAATTAGTGTAGGGTCTCAATTAACTAAGATAGTTAAGCATATGCATTCCTTAATCTAGGAGATAAAGATCTTAGGAAATCCGAAAGCACTAACAACTTCCAATATGAAGGACTACCTAACTGTATCAAAAACATTTGCAAAGTCCACTTTCATTATATAACTTTAATGTTTCTTAGATTTATAACACTTTAAAAGCTCCTAAGCTTATAACAAATTATCCTCTATGTTTCCCTCACTTATAAAGGCTCTTTGGCTTTTATCTATGAAGGTATCTAGTACAGTTTTAAGCCTAATGACTAACATTTTAGAGATGATCTTGTAAGTGACATTACAACATAAGATAGGTCTGAAATCACCTAAGGAATTCAAGTTTCGCTTTTAGGGATGAGGGTCAATTTAATGAGAATGTTTCCTAGTAAATGCCAAGTTTTTTTAAAAAGAAAAGTCTGGACAAGGGGCCTTCTCAGGTGCAAAAGAAAATAGAGCATTCTTTACATCTGGTTTACAAAAATGATAAATAAGAGAATCTTACTAAGAGGAGCTAATGACTTAAGGGATAAATTCCTTTATGACTAATTTGAAAAGTAACTCAGATCTGACCCCAATAAATTATTGAAATGACTGAGCATTAAACTATTTATCTCAGAATGCTTGTTGTACATAATACCATCATCAATAAATGATGATACCCTATTCTTGCTTTTACAGCATAGGATAGCATTATAATAGAATCTAAAGCTTGTCTCCCCCTCTTTTAGCCATTTAATTTTGGTTCTTTTCCTTACTAGGGAGTGATGATTGTTCAGAGCCTCAAACTAAGATTTAAGAGCTATTATTTCCTTTGTTCTGTTCATAACATCGTTAGGAGTTTAATCGAGTAAATTTTGAATACATAAACTCATTTCTAGCTTTGTAAATTGTTTTTTCAATGTTTTTATTAGAAATAACTTCTTGAGCTTGGTCCTCACACGTTGGATCTTTCGCATCAGTTGGAGAGCTTCATTTCCCTCCACCATAGTTTGCCACCCTCTTGAAACAACCTCCTTATATCCCTTATAATTTAGGAGGAAGTTATCAAATGTAAATGGGGTTTAATAGGATTGCATCTAGTCTCCAAAGTCACCTTTATGGGAGTATAATTTGAACAAAAAGTTTTTTGAAGTATACAAAACTTGATTTAAATCTAGACAACAACACAAGCTAAATAAGGGCTCGATCTATTTTCTTTTAGATTAACCAACTACTTATCTGCTTATTAGACTAATTGAAGAAAGCTTCACCAGTATTTAGATCCATAAGTTGAGCAGTTGACAGGTAATTCATTAGATCTTCATTTATATGTTTCTTAATTAGTCTCTTCCTCATTAGATCTTCATTTATATGTTTCTTAATTAGTCTCTTCCTTTATGCTTCATGAGAGAATGAAATGTAGTTTAGATCCCCTATAATTAGCCAAGGCAGATTTGTAGAACTCCTTATCATTTTAATCATGCCAAAACTACTTCCTTTGAAATTATATGTTTGAGGTATCCACAAAAGTAATTGCAAATGTATCCTCTGGCAAATGCAATTCTAGATGGATATATTGATCTGAGGTTGATATTGTGTTCACTTTCATCCTATTAGGGTTGTACCTTATTAGGATTCTACCGTTAAAATGAAATTAATGACTTGCCATCATTTCCTAGTTCCTTCCAAAAATTCCTTTGCACAAAGACAAGATCAAAAGCTTAACTTTCGAATATTAGTTACCCTAAAAAAAAGAAGATAATAAGGAATTACTTTAATTTGAATTATGGCCAACTATTATGAAGAATAAGCGTAGGCTTAAGACCCTTTTTTCTTTTTCTTTTCCTAGTCGATTTCCTCTTTACACCATTCTTTGTGTTTTGAGCTTTATGCTTGGACTTCTTACTAATTAGCTCATCTTTAGGAATGTCAACTTGATCACTTACTTGAAATTCACCATTGGAGTTGGTCCAAGTAGTCACATCGGGTCTGCTAGAAGAGCTACAACTACTTTGTTCCTCAATTATTCTCATAGGTGCTTTGGAGTTTGCTATTGATGTAGTTGCCTTATTGTCCTTGGATTATGGTTCAATAACAACTTAATCATTTAGGATCTCCTCTAAAAATACTAGATTTATACCTTCTTTTAGTATCTTTCTAAACCATTTTTTTTATTTTGCATTATGAAGTTTCTATTGATAGCTTAGTTCAGTGATATCTTTTATTAATTCTCCTTATTCATCGGGCCTTATTAAAGGTTACCTCCACACAAATCCTTACATAACCCACCTGTCTCAGTGTAACTGTTTTCTCATCCAATGTCTTTTCAAACTAGCTAGATGACTTAACCTTGTTGTGGTCCAATATTCTAGGGGAAGGTTGTGGAATTTAATCTACAATGAAGTGTGCCTTTGCTTGATCTCTTCAAAACTAAGACTTGGCCTCCATTCACAAATAGTATAGATTTCCTTAAGATGTGGTAACGTCTTCCTTTCAATACTTTTTGCATATTCTAGGCGTTTGAAACTCTTAACTTTAAAGTTCCCATTGTTAAACAAAACATTTTCCAAACCTGATTTAGATCAGTTCCTCATGGGCCAAAAGTGCACCAATACAAAAATGACTATTTCTTCTATAAAGTTTCCAACAAGTTTGCTTGCCCATTTATTTACACACTACTGTAATACCTCGTTGGGTAGAGCGATAGACGTGGTCTTGATGAGGTTGAATTAACTAAAGATGAGGAAAAAGTTAGCTTGTCAAAATTTGGCATAGTATCACCCCCTGCCTAACTCGATGTATGCTTTGCTAGATGAGCAGCCATGATAAAAATTAGATTTGCCACATTCAGCTCCAGGGCATACTAGGCAGGTTTAGTGGTAGTGGAGAGGAGAGGGTGGTGAGCTCTGAAAAAGTGGAATCTAGATTAAAGCCCTCCTTTAGGTGAGTCGTAAGGTTAGATTGGTTTCAATATTGAAGTAAAGGTAGGGAAGGGAGTAAGGGGCCTAGTTCCTTTCCCTACTGAGGGAAGGAACCGAGAAAAGGAAGGCTGTGGATAGTGGTCAAGGGAGATCTAGGTTAGAGGAAGGTAGTTAAATTACATTATTTTGACAATTCCCTCAATGGTCCAACTTAAAATGCACCACTTAGTTCTTAAGATAAAGCTTTAGGTATCTTTATGCAACATTTTAAAATAAGGTAAAATAGAGAATCCTCATAATGAAGATAAGAAAAATTAGAAGAGATCTAAGGACCAAATGTTGGTTAAATATGATGAGGGAAGCCATTTTTTTGTACATTTTTTACACATGTATCTAGGATGGCTGGCAACATGTGGAGGATTGAGCAATATTATAAATTTGGTATTGTATTAGTTAATAAATAATATACAATTAAATATTTTATCAAACTATCTTACAGAATTATAATAGAAAATTTTGAAATGTACTGATTGTTCTGGTGAAATACTAAAAATTATTAGGTCAAATTAATAAATTAAGAAAAAATTAGAGATAACAAAATCAATATAAATTATATTTGCAACTTTGTTTAAACTTAATGTCATTATTAAATGTTTAACAGTTGTTATCATACTTTACATTATTTCTATACATTTTTTTTAAATTTGATATTTATATTTAATTTATTTTCAAGTATAATAAATAAATAAAGTAACATAAGAGTATAATTATTGAAGGTATCACCCTTATTGTAATTTTTAAATTTTAAAAAAATGTTTAACTATATTTTATTTTTAATTTATTCTTATATTTATTGTAAAAATAGAATATGATGTAGAACTTTTCTAATGAAATGAATAATTTTACAAAGAGTATGAAAGCTATTTCTATAACAAAAACATAAATACAAAGGATAAGATAAATACATTTAATAATAAGATAAGATAAAATAATAAGATATCAGAACTATTATCATTATATTGTAATGATGGCTATCCTTAACATGTTAAGTACAAACAATAAGATAATAAAATCTTAGAGATGTGGTCATCAAATTGATGATATGATGATGACTATGCTTAATGATCCCCCTCAATCTAAGTGTTCAACTTGTTAAAGATAAATCTTGTCCTGATGCTTTTCAAGTAATGGTCAATCAAGAGGCATAGTTAATATATTGGCTATTGATTTGCATTTGATAATAATTTTAATTGTAAAATTCCTTAGTTGATTTTTTCATAACAAAATGATAATCTAATTTAATAAACTTAGTTCTAGTATGAAAATTTGCACAAAGATAGAGTTCCAATATTAGTAAACCATAAGGTGACTAGTCCAGAAGAAAGAAAATATATCTCACCAAGCAAGGAATGACCAAATAACAACTCAAATGTAGCATTGGCAATTGCTTTATACTCACTCCCAGTTGATGATATGAAAATAGTTGACTATTTCTTTGCATTCCATAATATGAGGTTATAATCAAGATAAACTGCATAATCATTTGTAAATCACTTTTCATCTAGACATCTGTTCCAATTGCTATTAAGAAACGCTGCAAGGTTGATGATAAAGATTTGGCAAAGAAGACACTATAATTGTTTGTATGTTTAAGATAGTCTCTTAACTGCTTTCCAATGCTCTTGAGTTAAGAAATACATAAATTGACACAATTTATTCATTGAAAAAGAAATATAAGGTCTTCTCATTATTATATATTTGTACTTTGTCAATAATTTGTCTATATATGACATTATCATCCAATGGCGCACTCGAATATTTTGTCAATGGTAGATTATATACCATCATAGTAAAGTACAATTTACAAGTATCTATATGTGCTTAAGAAGAAAATCAAATATATAGTTATATTATATGAAATAATGATCGTTTGGCCTAGAGAAAACTTGTAATCCAAGAAAATAATGAAGGTTGCCAAGATCTCAAACTAAAAAATAGCTTAAAGTTGTTAAAGAAATTAATAAATTATAGATAGAGAAGAACCTATAACAAGAATATGATTGACATAAATAAGTACTAAAGTTTAAAGGTACCAGAATGTCAAACGAGTAAAGAAGTGTTGACCTTGAAACCATGAAATTTAAGTTATATAAGAAATTCATTGAGATGTTCGAACCACAATCTAGGTGCCTAAATGAGACCATATAATAATTTTTACAATTTATAAACATAATCAAGATGAACTGATAAAATCATTTGGTTACTTTATGAAAACATCTTTATATATGAAACCATATAAGAAAGAATTAGATATGTTAGACAAGAGAAATTGCATATCACAAATAGATACTATAGATAAGACTATATGATAGTGGTGGGCTTAACTACCAGACTAAAAATTTCATCATAATCCTTACCATTTTTTTTACTATACCCTTTGGTCACAAGACCAACATTATATTGTTTAATGCTACCATCAACCCTCTTTTAATTTTAAAGATCTATTTATCACCAATGATGTTTGTAGCTTGAGTTCTAGGAACCCATGTCCATGTTTGATTGGATAGTAAGGAATTAAACTCTTTGGTCATTTGATTTCTCCATTCAGGCTATGGTTTAGCTTAGTTAAGTGTTCTTAGTTCAATTGCTTGTGAATGGGAGAAAAAAAGAGTTTTCTTGGCATTTCTTCAATATGGATGGTCTTAATTGCATATCGTGAGTATGATTTTCTAATTATTGAATATGTTGTTTATATTGAGTAAAATCAACAACTAGGTTAAAACTTAGTTTCGGGTTAAATGGTAAAGGTGAAAATGTAACCTTGATATAATTTTGTTATTTTTTGGGTGATGGGGAGAAGGAAGATGAAACGATACTCATCAATAGGAATAGAGGAATTTGATATCAATATGATAGGACTAAGGATTCTATAATAACAAGTTTGATAAAAAAATAAATACAAAAACACATCGAATGATATAAGTCGACAAACTCTAGAAAAAAAAGGATTAAGGGTGATAAAATTCTATGATATGATCGTCATTAGCAATTTAGATAATATTACAACTTTTTAGAAAACCCAAAAATAAGAGTTACTATAAAAAATTTAAAGAAATTAGATTTTTTAATTAGTTAACTGTAATCATAAATTTGCACATTAGAATAATAAGAAAACTTTTTTATAGATATAAAATCCTAAAACTAGTTTTAAAAGAAAATGACATTTAAAATATCAAATTACTAAACAATTTAAACACACTTCTAGGGTCTGTCCTAAAGACAAACCGGTACTAGTTTATTCTTGAACTTTTATTGCACTTAACAAAGATGTGTCTGGCATTGATTAGAAGTTCAACTTTAGCATCGGTTTGCTTTTGTTCCTCTAGTACGCAAACTCAATGAAAGACCAACACTGGTTACATTATGTTTTTTAACCTTTAAAGGTTAGTACAAGTTCAACGTCATTTATCTTCAATGTCAATCGTAGGTTACATTCTGTAACTGTATTCTTCAGCTAGATCCTTCACTTGAATCAATATTATAGGCCTAATTTCACTCTTGAAGTAGCAAAGCTTCACTCCTTATATAAAGTTGCACAATTAAGTCATTAAGGGATTTTTTGACCTTTCTTTCCCTACTTTACATCATCAGTCATCTAATGTTTACAAATGACTTTCAGTACTTAAATAGTAGATGCTTGATTCCTATTATTTTCTCTCTCTTTAAAAGGATTTATCCTCAATTCAACATCTTCGTCTACAAAATCAAAAGAAAATAAATCAACAACATTGAAGGTAGTTTAAACATGCTCACCTGATAAATTGATCTTGTAAGCATTGCTGTTCACTCATTCTATAACTTGAAATGATGCATCTCCTTTTGACTACACTTATATTTTTGCTTGCTTGAAAGCCTCTCTTTTCAGAAGTATACCTAAATTTGTTCTCTAGGTCTACTTATCGCTTCCTATTAACTTGCATAATATATTGTTTGGTATTTATGTCAATGTTCAATTTTTCCTTCTCATAAGGATTCTTTATTAAATCAATTTTTTTATTGTCCAAGTATCTCTTTCGCCTAAAGGAATAGATAGAAGATTTAAAAGAAATAATAGGTTAAATCTATAAACAATCTTGAATAAAAAAATACTTAAAGCTATGGCAGTTCTGATATAAGTAAATTCAGTAAGAGGAAAAGACTTTTATAAAGTCCTAAGATTTTTACAAATAATAGGATGCAATCAAGTCCTTTGAATCTTATTAACCATCTTCATTTGGACATTATTCTGTGGATGATAATTTGTAGAAAACAATAATTTAGTTCTCAACTTTACAAAGTCTCCTAAAAGTAACTAAAAATTTTAACATCCCTATATGACCCAATGTTGCTAGAAACATTATGCAATCTAACAATCTCCTTAAAATATAGCTCATTAATGTAAGATGCATCATTAGTTTTATTAAATGCAATGAAATGTTTCATTTTTTAAAAAAATTATCAACCAGAAGATTGAATCCTTACCATTTCTAGACGTAGGTAACTTTAAGATAAAAATCCATCAATAGATCTACCTATAATTCACTTGGCATTAGTAAAGGATATATAAGTCATAATGTCCCGCTCTAAATTTGGCCTGCTTATAAGAAAAACATCTCTCAAACACACTCTCTACATTCTCCTTATATGTGGCCAAAAGAAATGCTCACTCAAAATCTCTACAGTCTTTTTAACTCTAAAGTGTCCTATTAAATCTCTCCCGTATGACTCTCTCACAAGTAACTACATCAAAGAACTATAAGACAAATATAGT
The DNA here is from genome assembly GCA_025531925.1 of Erythroxylum plowmanianum. NCBI lineage: Eukaryota > Viridiplantae > Streptophyta > Magnoliopsida > Malpighiales > Erythroxylaceae > Erythroxylum > Erythroxylum plowmanianum. The sequence continues at coordinate 44,842,560 of JANVCQ010000005.1, read as the reverse complement.
TAGTTCTCTATAAATAAGAACCCTTCATACCTATAGAACTTTCAAAATACACAATCCACATATTCTTTAAACATATTATCAAAATTAACATCATCAATATATACATCTCTAATAAACTCAAAACTCATATTTTAGTATGCATAATATTCAATAGTGCATATATCCTAGAAAATGTATTAACCACTATATTTTCCTTAACCTACCTTTTCTTTTAAAAAATAAAGAAAAGTCTCAATAAACTTTATACACTTGGTATGTTTCTTACTCAGCTTAATTTGACCTTGGCTATATTTTAATAACTCATAGTCCATGTGTATCAAAACTCCTTAGTGTATAAGTAATGTTGCCAAGTCTCCAAGGCTCTCACCAATGTATACACATTTTTATTTTGAGTTAGGGAATTTAAAGATATTCCATTAAGCTTCTCACTAAATTATGATATTAATTTTCTATTTTTATCAAAATAGACCGAATTCCTACACCCAAAACATCATACTTCTCTCAAAGGTGTTAAAAAAGTTAGATAAAGCAAATAAAGGAGTTAGAATTAACTTATCTTTCAATAGATTAAAGACTCTCTTTTGATATTTACTTTACTTAAATCCTTCACATTTTTTTACTATCTCTGTTAAAGGTGCATTGATTATGCTAAAGTCTTTAACAAATCACCAATAGAAACTAGCCAACCTATATAAACTCTTAACATCACTAGCAATTTTAGGTGTTGATGACTCTTTAATAGCTCCTACTTTCTCCATGTCTACCTTTATTCTGTTTTCATTTACCACATAACTAAGAAATATAACCTAATTTCTACAAAAAGTACACTTCGCCAAATTTGCATACAACGTTTATTGCTTAAGCACATGCAAAACCTTTTCTAAATGCTCAATATGTTTATCTAAGGTCTTACTATAGATAAGAATATCATCGAAGTACATAACTACAAAATTGCCAAAAAACTCATGCTAAACATAGTTGATTGACTTTATGAAAGTGCTAGGTGTATTAGTCAAATCAAAAGACATTACTATATCAAATAACTCATCAAGCATATCATCTAATCTAAAAATATAGTATCTATACTTTACAACGATTTTGTTGATAGTGCAATAATCCATACATATTCTCCATTATCCATCCTTCATCGGTACTAACAAAATAGGAACAAAACATAAGTTTAAGCTTCCTTTTACATTCTCCAAGAGTTCATCTACTTGCTTATACATCTCTTTTGTCTCTACCAAGTTTATTATATACACTGGTCAGTATGAAATCTAAGTTCTTGAAGTAAAATCAATTTATCAATCCATCTCACAACGGTTAATCTACTCAAAATATCCTCTTAAAAAAGATCCTCAGATTTTTACCAAAAATGCACAATACTACTAGGTAAAGTAGCATTAGCATCAATATCATAAGAAAGGAAAGACTTTTTTGTAAATAAGAAAAAGCATATAATGCTTGGCCAAGTATGCATCTCTCACATCCCTTACTCACACTACTAAACTTACATTTTATCTTCGTATTTATCTCTTATTTTTTCTTTGGCCAAAGTGTTTTAAGTTTCCTCTAGTGTTTGCTCTTATTTCGTTTCCCTTAATTTCTCTTACTCACTCTAACAAATCTCGCATTGATCTTCATAAGCTTTCTTTTATGATAATAAAGTAAGGATGAACAATTTTTCATTCATGGTAAAAGAATATTTATTTTTATACTCATCATGTGTGACTCTGCTGTCAAATTTCCTAAAACGTCTTGCTTATATAAGAACCATATTGTACAACATTTTCATTCATATGCCTCTTAATTGAGAAAATGATTAGTAGTTATTTTCTTACCCTAACCATCTCACTCTTATTCAACCATTATAAGTATATGGTTTAAGGTATCCCATAGTTGGTAGCCTCAACTTCTTTACTAACTCTATAATAGTTATATTAATACAACTTCCTCCATTTAAGATTATATTAAACACCCAATCCTTAGTGACACATGTAGTATGGAAGAGATTTTGTCATTAGTCATTTGCATCTTCCTCTCCCAAATGTAAGTTTAATGTCCTCTTGATGACCAACAACCTTCCCTCTTTAGGCCTCTTAAGGCACCATTGTCACTTACATCCTCTAAGATAGGGATATGATCATTCTCCACTTCTTTACTCTTGGACACATACTCCATCCTTCCTTATAATCATCACTCTCTTAATAGGATATTGGGAAGCTATAGATATCCACTTCTTAATAACTTGAAGCACTTGATATTTTCTTATCTCTCTCCTTGGTTACTCTATATTTAGGTTTTAGAACTTTGTCTTCCTTTTTACTATATGGCTTGCTCTATAATGAAGAAATATGCAATTAAACACTAAATTAGTTAAAAGTTCTTTTTTTAGTTGTCTTTCTAACTTTATGACCATGTGCACTATGTCATCCAGCTCCATATAATGGTATAACAAAAAAATATTGGTAATTTCTAAAGTTTGTTCATAAATGATGTCTCCAAGTCTTTCTCTATATTCTTCCTAGTCATGGCTACCTCTATCTCCTTATAGTACTCTTCCATTCTTCTAAAACCTTAGTTGATATTTGCAGCATTTTATAAAGATTCTATAGTAGGAATTTGGCACAAAATATTTTCTCATCATTATCTTTATCTCGTCCCACATCCTAATAGACAATCGTTAGTTTCTTCTCCTAGTAAGAATTTGTTAATCCTACTGATCAACGATATATCTATTAAACTCAATTATTAACAAGTTAACCTTTTTCTCTTTCGAAAAGCTATAATAATAAAAAATTAGCTCAATAAGTTCCCCACTCTAAATAGGCATATAGGTCTATCTTTCCTAAAATAGATAGTATTGGCATTATAATGCCGCCTATAATATTTACCATTTTTTAGACCCTTTTTTGTAAGTTATACCACATATGCCCCCTTTTTGTCTTCCAATTCTATTCTTTTTTTTCCTGTTTCTCCCCCATAATTGCTTTAAGTTTAGAGCTCTCAGGTAGTTAGCACCACCATTTACCTCATCATATGCCTTAAAATCATCCATCCTAGCAGTTGTAAGTGAGTTATATTATAGGTCAGTTAAAACCATATGTATGAGATTCATACCATACCAGTGAAAAAATAGTACTCTATCGGCAAGTCACCTGCCACAATCACTTCCATATTCGTTGTTGTATCTTCCATGTTTTTGTTGTTTTTTGTTGTTTGGGAAAGTAGTATGATAATAACTAAAGGTTTTAGAGTTTTCAACTTTTAGTTTTTATCCTCTCATATGAAGCTTAACCAAAGATAAATATTTTTAACCAAACAAATATTTTTATATATTATACCTTTTCATAAGGAAATAGTTGTAACATTTACTGCACACTTAAAGAGTCTCTGAGCAAACAAACCTTTTTATATGTTATGCCTTTTCATAAGGACATATCCTTAATCACTTACTCTTTACATAAATTCAGACTCCTTATGTATAAAATTTGTTGTTTCTCTTTTACTCTAATGATGCATTTAATACTTTATTACAAAAGACCATGCCTTTCTTTGATCAATTTACATAGATTATTATTAAGAGACCCTTTCTCTCTCTCTTTTTCAGTTTTTGTTTCTTATTTTTGATTAAAAAGATAAAATTTGTATAGTCAAGGCTTAAGATTTATAATAAAAATTGAAAATGAAAATTTATCTAATTGAGTTTTGCAATGAAAGTTAAAGAATAAAAAATCATGTTTATTTTACTAAACTATTTTTTAGTTTATTCTTTTTATATTATTATATTTTAATAATTTTATGCTAATTTTTTCTTAACATATAAAATTTTATTCTTAAATTAATTCAATAATAATTTAATTTATTCATCATTATTATTAAAAATAAAAATAAACAATTATTATATGTCAATTTTATATAATAAAAGTCATATGAAAAATCACTTTCACATACTTAATTTTTTTTTTGATAGAATCTACATCGTTCATTTGCTAATAATTTGAAATAAATATTTTGAATTTACATTAAGCCATCTTAAGAATGAATCAATTAAAATGAAGTTATAAAAATTATATATATATAAATATTATTATTAACAAGAAATTATAAAATTATTTATAATAGAGAATAATAAATGATCCTCAGTAAAGTTACATTTCAAATATGTTAAATATGTTAAAAGTAATAGTCATAGAAATAAAAGGGATAATTGTTATTTCAAATTTATATGATAACAATTTTTAGACACAATATATTGAAAGATTATTTATAATTTTATAAAATTCAGGGACTATTTTTATAATTTTAAAAGATTATTCAAAATTATACCCAATATTGATCGGTACTAGTGCTATATTATATCATAATGAAACTTTACATTGAGACCAGTACGTTATTTATAACATTGGCTATAATTGCTTCATATTTATCTAACCTTTTCCCTAAAGGCCTGCTTGGTTAGATGCTAATTAATGAAATGAACTGGAACAAAACGAAACGGTTTATAATAAAATAGAATGTAATATAGTGAAAAGTTATTTGGGAGGGATAAAGAGTTCATAATATAATGTAGTAAAATGTTGTTTGGAAGATGGATGGAATGGATTGTATTGTATAATAAATGATTACTATACCCCTGATATTAAAATGATTATTACAGGAGGTTTAACGCTATGATTTTAAAACAAAAATTATGTCCAATTAAAAAGTTACGGTTAAAGTCACAATCGTGACAAATAATTTTTTATATATTTTCTATTTTAAAATAATAAAACTTTTAATTAAAATTTTATTATTTTATTATTAATTATATACAATTTCTTATTAATGATATAAAATATTATTATTAATTATTTAATAAACTTTATTTTATTTTATTATATGTGATTTATATTTAAAAATAATTTTTATATTTTTATTTATATAGAAATATATATAAACAATTAAAGAATAATTTTTTATATATTTTTTTATTTTTCATTAATAAAAATTTTATTATTTTATTTTATTATTAATTATATACAACTTATTATTAATCATATAAAAATATAATTATTAGGGTAAGGATAAATAATATAAAATTGTTATTAATTATATACAATTTTTGTGGATTGTAATAAATGAATCTAGGAAAAGGGGGTTGGGGCTAGAAGAAATAATTGATATTAAGAAGAAATATTAAGGATATATTAGATAATATGTAGTTATTAGTTTATGTTCTATTCTAGACTCCCCGAATCGAAGGTTTCTCGTTTTTACTGCTTAGGATAGAATGGAACGTAACATGAAACTCTGCGCTTCCATCTCATTTTATTCCATTTCATTATAAAAACCCTCAACCAAATGATGAAAATATGTTACATTCCATTCCATTCTATTAATAACCCCTCAACCAAAGAGGGCCTAACTTTATTAAAATGTCATATAAATTACTCATATTGGTCTTATATGACATTCACGATAAACTCCTGGTCTATCTCCATCCTTTTGTCTTTACTTACTTCGTTATCTTTGGACAAGTTTCTGTTTTAGGTTTTGAGTCATAATGTAACTGCAAGAAAATGTTAGTAGCAAAAATACTCCCTCATGTGCTTCTCTCAAAGTTCAATATACTCACAACCTAAACTTTTGAGTAAAGGTTCTTTACAAACTAAACAATCAAAATTAAGAAAGTTAGTTTAAATCTTGTCATTTTTCAAATAACTCCTAAAGAAGCGAATTATAATAAAAAAAACAAACAAACAAAAAAATGTAACTAGCAGCCAAGAAATACGAAAAACTCAATAAAATTGAGGTTTATAGAACCTAACTAGGCCTAACAAAAAGGAAAAATAAGTTCATAATAACAAATTAACGATAATAAAAGTAAGAATAACTAGAAAATGGAATGTTTATGGTATATATAATAGGAATAATCCTTTCTTATACAGAATAATACTATCTCAAGTCCTTTTGTGTATGATTTAGATGGGATGTTTTTAAATAATTCTCTTTACAAAACTTTGTTGATCTTTTTCTTTTTTCCTTTTTTTTGATTAACTTGAATGAAAATTCAAAGAATAAAGAGCAAGATTCTTAAGAATAGTTTGTGCTTAACAAATCCCAGTAATGATAAAGATAATAAAAATTAAATAATGAAATAAAAGAAAAGTAATAATAGAATTTTTAGAAATATGCTTAAATATAGAACTTGATGCTTATACCAAAATTTGATACTATCCTTACCAATAGGACTAGAGAGATTTAATATCAATATGACAAGACTAGGAACCATTTTATAGTGGCGAGTTTGGTCTAAATAAATAAATATATATATATACAATTATATGAATTACCACACTTCAAAAAAGAAAGGATTAGGAGTGATAAGATCTTAGGGTTTGATCTTCACTAGCAATTTAAAGTATTAATTTTTTCAAGAACCTAAAATAAGAGTCATTTATAATGTATAAAGAAATTATCTTCAAGATTTTTTTGATTGATAAATCATTATGATAAAATTTTCCATTAAAATAAATAAGAAAGCCTATTATAGGCTTAAAACCCTAAAATCAAAATTCTAAAAGGAAATAACATCTTAAAATATCTGAGTCTGAAACCTACCTGTAGTCACATGGACATTGAGTTTGTCTAAAACTTTCAATATACGCAATAAAGATGAGTTTGGTGTTGGTTTGCTTCTATCCTTCTAATCCACAAATCTAAGGAAAGATTGATGCTTAACACCAGTATGACCCCAACATTTGTTGCATTCTATTTATCAACCTTAAAGGTCAATGTAATTCTAGCTTTGATTGTCTTATGTGTCTTATGTCAGTTACATTTTATCACTACATTCTTTAAGTTGCTCCTACTTGAATCAAAATTAGAGGTCTAATTTCAATATCTTAAAGAAGCAAAGATTCACTCATTGTATAAAGATCCACCATTAAATCATTGTGGGCTTCGTAGGCATTCCGTTTCGTACTCTATATCATCAATCCTTCGAATGTTCTTTAATTGATCTCTAGAAAATTTTGATTTTTTACTAAAAAATAGTTGATTCCTTTTAGAAGAGTTGTTAATATTTTAGTTTGATGTAAAAGTGTGCAAGTTAGAATTAATACAAAGAGGAAAAAAACAGATAACAACGGAGATAATAATAGCATACCCAAAGTTACCATAAGAGTCAAATTTTGGTTTATATGCTCAAATATATTAAGCCAAGGGATTGAGTGTTTGGTCTTTTTTCGATTGTGATTGAATTTTCTCTTTAAAAAGTAAATATTTTTCATTGAACCTAACATGTCTTACAAGGTAAAAATAGTCAGTGGTGATATTAAGAAGTTGGATGAGGACTTTGTCTGATAAAAAATTCAACATATCCAGTGCACAAGGCTCCCAACTTTGTGGGGTTTAAAAAGAGTCATAATGTATGTTGTCTTCCTTTTGCATTTTTACAAAGAGACTTTTTTCATAATTTGAATGTTGGACCCCGACTTTTAAGTGGAATTTAGAAATAATAATTGAAAAGAAATGAGTGTTATTATGTATATGTTTAGG
>JANVCQ010000005.1:44824838-44834918 GCA_025531925.1 Erythroxylum plowmanianum | reverse complement strand
CTTTCCCATTCGATTTCGCGTTTGATATTTGTTTGCACCTTTTGTTTCGATCACTTTCGTTCCGTCTTCCGATTGGGATCCGGTTGCCGGATCAGGTCCCAACATTGAACCTGTGACCTTATGGTCACAAAGGAACAACTTTTACCCGTTATTCCAAGGCTCACCCTTAAAGGACTTTGTCTAAGATAAACACAAAGATTATTTTAGAATAAAAATTTGTTATTTTTATAATGGCAAAGAAGAAGGTAAATTATATATCCAAATGGTTTAAATTCCAAACAACTTAGATGTTTATTGAGCTCAAAAATATAATTTTATGAATAATTGATAAAGGAATTTTTTTTATTAATATTACACTCATTTGAAAGGCATAACTCCAATATTTTTTTAATAAAACATGACCTTATACAAGTAAAGTGAGAGCAATGTCAACTAAATGCTTTGTCTTTCTGTTATGTAATTCTATTCATGATTATATAAACATATTATACAATGAATTATTTCAATATTCCATAATAATTTAAATCAGTGTGAAATGCTTTGATTTGATTTTGAATTACCATTAAACATAAGAATGAAATTGGTAAGGCAAGAGTAAACATTACTTTTATATTTAAAAAGATACACCTAGGCTTAATGACTAAAATCATCAAGGAAGAATAATGCATAATGATGACCTAGGGTTAACAAGTAACGAGTTAGTCCCTAAACATTCTAATGTGTGATTTTAAATGGTTCCCTACTATTGTAAATGACAAAAGTAAAAGAAAATTGTACTAGTTTTCTTAAGAAACATTAAGAATATGGGGAAGAATTAGACCTAGAACAAGGTAAATTAAAAATTTTAGAAATGTTTTATAAATTTGGATGCCCAAAATAAGTATACCAATCATACAAAGATGGACACTTAACCAAATTAGCTTGGTTGAGTAGAGATTAGTGGAGAGCATATAATTCATCTGCACTCAGTCTTTGAAGGAGTACCTTCTTAGTTATGTAGTCCTTTATAATAAAATAGGTTATGGAAAATGTAAAGAAACATAAGTTCTCATAATCAAATTTTAGACTAATAAAATATTTTTATTTAAATATGGAACATGAAAGACATTATTTAAATTGAATTTGCCATGAATTGAGGGTAAGAAAACAATACCAGTGTAGGATATAGGTAATCCATTTCTATTACAACATTAGATGGTCATTATTATGATATTCACTTACAATGCTTAGTGAAAGATCAGAAGTAGCATGATAATTATCCCTTGTATCTAAATGCCAAAGTGTTAGAGAATTGCTAAAAGAATATTATGGTGGAATGTATTATGGCAAAGGATATGATTAAAGACAAAATTGATTTATGTATGCTTGTGGATTGTAAGAAGAGGGGGTTAAGATTGACAGTAGGGATGATAAAACAATAATTATATGGTTCTTTGAAATAACCTAAAATCCCATGTTACCTTAGGGTTACTTCAAAATAACCAAGGATTGCATATAGTGCAACCTCGGGTCGTTCTCTCTGAGAAACCGAAAAAATTGAAATTAATTTCCTAAGTAATTAAACGCAATGCAACCTAAACTATAGAATGGGGTGTGATTTGATCAATTACCACTAAAATTTGCAATGAATTAGAATAAACATAGAGGACTTGTTTTGGTATTTTAAATTTAAAATGAGTGATATGAAATGGTAGTGAGTGAATGTAATAAGAAGAAAAACTCAAGTAATTATCAATGATAAATGCAACCCTCAAATTCAATAGCACTGGCAATCATCACTTAAACAGATATTAGAGTTAAAACAAATGAACCAAGAGTTATAATCAAGCTTTAACCCAACAACTAAGCCACCTCAAATTGTTACAAAAATATTTTCCAAAATTCCAATTATTAACAGCCATCATAATAGTAAAATAGAACCAAGGATATTAAAACCAATGCTTAATTTTTACTCAATAATTAATAAAATAGAATTAATATCAATAACTGATATAACAATCCAATCATTCAAGCCACCTTGAATAATCACCAAATATTCACTAAAATCTCAATACAAAGTCTTGACCCAAAACAAAGTAATGAAATTGAACCAAAATTAGCACAATATTAGTTGCTAAACAATAATCCACATAAATCTTCCAATTTAAAGATATAATCGATTCATAACTCCAAATAATTAAATGGTTACCCTAAGACAAAGGAATCATTAAATAATTAAATGGATAGAAGATAAATGCAACTTAAACTCTCCTATAAAAACCCAAGCTCCTGCCATTGCCATTGAATCAGAGGACTAAGGTGAACTAGCCACTAATAAGCATGGAATACGCTGTCAACAGTGAGCTCCAGTGGTCATCCATAGAAGGTGGGAATGATGGTTTGGATTTTTGGGAGATGAGGAGGAAAACTGAAATCTAGATCCCCCTTCTCTATAGAACACCCTTGTCGATCCTCTTTGTTTCACGTTTTTCTTTTCTTTTATTTGCCTAGACCATACACACCATTCTCGTCTGTAGCTTGATGTGACTATTTAATATCGTGGTTTTTGGTCCACCCTTCATTGTTCACTCAAAACCCTTGCAAACCTCACACCCTTCTCTACCCTGTCATTTCTGTTAAGAAAACTCCATACCCAATTGTGCGTTGTCATCTTGGTGTGGCTCATGCTGGCTTAATAATTCAAATAATAATCAAATAATTCCATAAAGACCAATTATAGTGATAAAAACCCTTAATCCCACGGTTGTTCCTTTCCACCTTTGTTCTTTATTTTCTATTATATTGATGGTGATATCTGTCTACTGAAATAGTTCGAAATGAGTGTGGGGGGAGGGAACCTTTCTAGTAGGAAGTAGTTGTAGTTGTCTATTTCATTTAGTTTTTGATAGTTAGTTTCTCTTTGCTCTTGCCATTTCGCCTACACTTGTTTTTCTTACATTGAGGCCAATGTATTAACTAAGTGTGGGGGAGGGATTGCTTTTACTGAATTGTTTGCCACTACTTGGATTGCCATTTTATTGACTTTTCATTAGGCATTGTTAGTTTGATTGAGCTAAATTGATTGGATTTTTTCTCTTGAGAACGATTTGCTACTGTGATTCCCACCTTCAGACTTGACTTTTGCAATCCTAGGGTTTTGTTTTCAAATCCTTGTTGCTTATGTATGTGAACATTGACATGTCAAGGTTTGAATGCATTTTGATTTGAGTAATTTTTATTCTTAGTTGATTAGCATAGTAGAATGCCTTTGGTGTAGTGTTACTAACCTTGTTGTATAGCTTGATTTTAGGAAGGAAATATCTTAGAGAAAGCTTTGTTGGAAGGATTTTTTAGCCTAGAAAGCTTTGTTGGAAGGATTTTTTAGCCTTACTTTTCTTTCTCATCTTGTGTGATTTCTACTTGGCTTGGTTAGCCTCTAGAACTTATATAGATTCTTTTTCAATGTTGTGTTAATACCTAGATTTATAACCAGAATAGGGACATTCATTTCTAAACCCCTTTACCCAAATACAAGCCAATTCAATTGGCCTTTGCTTACCCATTTGAACCCTTCACTTTCATTCATTCCATTGTTTTTGAACAAGCGTTTTGCATAAGTTTACATTATGTTCTTCATGATTAAATATGCATAATTGATGTTGTTATTTTTATCTTCTTATGTTAGAAAAAGAGAGAGAGAATAATTTGGCCAAAAAGAATAATGTTTGAAATAAGGCATCCCTTGGTGGATTGAAGATTAAAGATTGAGTCTTTAAAGTTGATAATTGCACATTGGTGTTCATTTGATGGTTACACTTTAGCTCATTTTGAGTTGTTTCTTAATGCTCATGCATTGCATTTGTCATTATTTCCATTTCATCCATTCATTATCCTTTCATCAACATTACAACCCTACGAAGTCCCTTTGATCATGAATCTATAGTATGTTAGTGATAGAGATAGTAGAATCTTTACAAGCTTATGGTAGGTGCTAATCTAGGTGGATTGACTTAAAAACTTACTATTTGAGAGATGAGCGAGACACTTGTACCTTTGAGAGATCTATTATATTTCTTTTCCTTCTATTTTGTTATATCTCTTATGTTAGTTTCTTTGCACCGAAGCATTCTATAACTATTGATTGATTGGGGATAGGGGTTGTTTGAGTAGATTGCATATTCTTGCCTTGTTGATTTTATGTTTGCTTGCATTGAGTATAATTGTTGGATTTCACTTTATTGATAATTTGCCCAGCAGTGTAAAAGACTAAGTGTGGGGGAATTGACAAACTCATTTATTTATATATATTTTCATATCAATTGTGGTCTCTGATCCTTATGGTAATGCTCAAGTAGATGACTATTGATTTGTGAAACTTGACCAGTTTCTTCATCCACCAGCTCTACCATACCAAATGAATGCATCTTGGTAACTCTGAAAGGGCCATCCCACTTGGTGATGAACTTCCCGGGCATCAACCTTAATCGAGCTTTAAACTTTAGAACTTCGTCACCTTCACAGAATTCTGTCCTCAAAATTTGTTTGTCATGAATCATTTTTAGTTTGTCTTTGTAGATTCTAGCTTTATCATAAAACTCAAGCCTCATCTCTTCAAGCTTTTAGAGTTGCATTGCCTAGCTTTCAAGTGAAGATTCAAGGTCTACATTACATTCCTTAATTGCCCAATAAGATTTGTGCTTGATCTACATAGGTAGATGGAAAGACTTGCCGTAGAGCAACCGGAAAGGAGACATGTCTATAAGGGTCTTGTAGGCAGTCCTATAAGCCCACAGTGACTCCTCGAGCCTTTCAGTCCTGTCTTTTCGAGAAGGTTTCACAATCTTTTCTAATATATGCTTTATTTCCTAATTGGAGACTTCATGCAACCCATTTGTCTGAGGGTGGTAAGGAATGTCTTGCTTGTGATTAACTTCATATTTAGCAAGTAAAGACTTGATAGTCTTATTGTAGAAATGTGTTCTTTGGTCACTGACGATTGCTCTTGGAAAGTTGTATCTACAAAAGATATAAGCACGTAAAAACTTGGCAATAATAGAAGCATCATTTTTTCTAGTTGGCACCACCTAGACACATAATTTTTTGCAAGTAATATATATGAAAACCCAAATGACTGAGGAAAGGGGCCCATAAAATCAATGCCCCAAACATAAAAAATTTCATAAAAATGCACAGGTCTTAGAGGCATTCCATGCTTTTTACCCAGACTCCCAAACCTCTGACACTTATCATAAGACTTGCAAAAATCATAAACATTTTTTAATAAGGTGGACCAGTAAAACCCACACTCTAAAACCTTCCTAGCAGTCCTATTAGCACTAAAATGCCCCACACAAGATAAAGAATGTGCAAAGATAAGGATAGAGTGGATCTCATTATTAGGAACACATCGTCTGATGATCTTATCGCTGCATTGCTTCCAAAGGATTGGAGCATCCTAGGTATAGTATCTTACCTTCCTCTTTAGCTTATCAACCTGAAACTTAGACATAGAAGGGGCACAAGATCAGCGTCAATGTAATTAACAATATTAGAGTACTAAGGCTCCTGAACCGCTAGGGCAAAAAGTGCAAAATCAAGAAAAGAATCAACAATAAGATCAAAAGAGTCAACTCCCTCAGTGCCGTTAGGTAACCGACTAAGGTGGTTAGCCACATAATTCTCTGCTCTAGCTTTGTCTCTGATTTCAATATTAAACTCCTGCAGCTACAAAGCCCATCTTAGCAATCTTGGTTTAGGTTGGGGCTTTTTGAATAAGTATCGCACTGCTGCATGATCTATAAAAATAACCACTCGAGAGTTTATCAGATACTGTCTAAACTTATCTAAAGCAAATATAATAGCAAAAAGTTCCTTCTCGGTAGTGGTATAGTTCACTTGAGCGGATTCAAGTATCTTAGAGGCATAAGCTATCACTCTAGATCACTTTTCCTCCTTCTGACTAAGCATAGCACTAGCTGCAAAGTTAGAAGCATCACAAGACAACTCAAAAGGCAAATCCCAGTTAGGTGTAGTCAGAATAGGAGGTGAAACAAGCAAGGATTTCAAAGTGACAAAGGCATGTCTACATTTATCATCAAAGTGAAAATCAATGTTTTTTTCAACAATGTAGAAATAGGTAAAGCAATTGTACTAACATCATTTACAAAGCGCCGATAAAACCTCACATGCCCTAAGAAAGACCTCAAATCTTTTAAACAAGTAGGATAAAGAAGTGAAGAAGTGATTCCAATCTTGGCTCTATCAACCTCAATCCCCTTTTGGGAGATGCGATGACCTAACACTATGCCATTATCTACCATAAAATGACATTTCTCATAATTCAAAACCAATTTTTTTTGAATAAATATACCAAGAATACGCTCAAGACTAAATAAGCAATCATCAAAGCTTTCACCATAAACAGTGAAGTCATCTATAAAAACCTCCATATTTCACTCCAATAAATCACAGAAGATTGCCATCATACACCTTTGGAAGGTGCCTGGAGCGTTACACAACCCAAATGGCATCCTTCGATAAGTGTGGGTACCAAAAGGGCATATGAAAGTAGTCTTACCTTGGTCTGTAGGTGCAATCAACACCTAGAAGTAACCTAAAAAGACATCCAAGAAATAATAGCGAGATTTCCTAGATATTCTTTCCAACATTTGATATATGAAAGCTAATAAAAAATGATCCTTCCTAGTTGCTCCGTTCAACTTCATATAGTCTATGCACATTCTCCAAGCATTTTGAAATTTTGATGGGATAAGTTTATCACTCTCATTTCTCACTACTGTGATATCAATTTTTTTAGTACTACTTGTACCGGTCTCACCCACTCACTGTCTGATATGGTATATATGATCGTCGCATTCAATAACTTAGATACCTCTTTCTTAACTACATCATGAATAAGAGGATTCGACCTCCTTAGTAGCTGCTTAACTAGCTTGGACCCGTCAGTCAAAAGGATATTGTGTGTGCAAACCAAGGGATCAATTCTTGGTATATCCCCTAAAGACCAACTATAGCCCTCCTATACCTTTTCAATACCCAAACTAATCTCTCTTCTTTAGAACTACCTAGAGAACTGGAAATAATAACAGACAATTTGCAATCATCAACAAGAAAGACATATTTCAAGTTAAGGGGAAGAGGTTTCAATTCTAAATCAGGGGGTTGCACAATAGAAGGAACCAGCTTTGGTATATCAAATGCATTCAGTGTGATTGGTTCCATGTGGCTTGGGGAAGAGGATATAAGCTCAGTGCGGCGTATATGTCCTCTACTTCCCGATTCAGTGTCACCATCAAATGACCTGAAAACAACATAATGAGGGTCAGTCTGATCAATAGAAAAAGAAGGCAAATCAGAAGTGAGAGTGGTATTAGAAGGGATTAGAGCAGTAGTAGGATCACTACTATTCTCTTCTAATATTTCAACACTACTTAAAAGAGAAACTACGTTTGTAGCTTGTATAACAACTTCTTTATCATCAATTCCTGCAAAATCAAGAAACACACCTTCCTCAAGGATATCAAGTGAAGAATCAGCAGTAATATCAAAACAAAAGGATGAATCGAAATTTTGTGGGATGGAAAGCCAACTATCTATCTCTAAACAATAGACACATGATACGTCACCCTTACGTGCACAAAAATTAGAAGAACGGGGGGAGGATAAACAAGTAATTGCATCATGATGATTCACACCCATACTATACCAGTCGGGCTTATGCACATCAATCTCATGTAAATCTTTCACATCATTATCATGACATTCAATCAAATTAATATCCAAGTAAGAACAATCTTCATAACTATGGCTCATAGCTTCTAAAAGATTAAATTGCACTTCTTAATCCCCAATTCCCATAGTGATAAGGCCTTTCTTCATGTTAATTATGGTTTCAGTAGTCAAAAGGAATGGCCTACCTAGAATTAAGATGCTCTTAGCAAAAAGCTCATTAGTCATATTCAGGACATAAAAGTTAACTGGGAAAACAAGACCTTTGACTTGCACAAGAATGTTCTCTAGAATGCCTTTAGGGTATCTCACTATCCTATCAGCTAGACCAAGCACTACACTAGTGTATTTCAAAGCTTCAATACCTAAGGTCTTATAAATAGAGGTCGGCATGGCATTAATTGCTACACCTAAGTCAAGTAGGGCATGAGAAACAGTAGTTCTACCTATGATACAGGGGATAGTGTAAGAATCTAAGTCTTTGCATTTAATGGCAAATGTGGCTTAAATCAGGCACTAACACTCAACCTCAGTTGGATTCTCTCACTATGCCTATACTTTCTCTTATTTGTACATAGGTCTTTCAAGAATTTAGCACATTCAGACATCTTTTTAATCAATAAAGCAATGACACATTCACCTCAAGTTTGATAAATATTTCAAACAATTCATCATTGTCTTTCTTGTCAACAATCTTTTTACTAACCAAGTAAGAATTTGGAAAAGGCAAGTCACGAATTTTTACCTCATCAGAATTTGGAAAAAGCAAGTCATGAATTTTTACCTCATCACCTTTGGAGTCGAAAGGTGATCCTTCCTCTATTGTTCTCTTCATGATAGTTGCTTCCTTTTCATCATTTTGCAGCATTGGTTATTTTCAAGACTTCTTTACGAGCTTCTTTTCTTGTAGGCTTTCAGATTGAATAGAAGCTTTCTTCTCAACTTGGGAGGTTTGTTGAGTAGTGTTAGCAGGAGGAGACTCAACTTCTATTTTCTCGTTAACCAGTTCTTCATCCTCTTCATTCTCTTTAAATTTCACTTTCTTAGCACTTCTCAGTGTGATTACATTCAAAGATTTAGGATTTATCACTATGTTGGAGGGTATAGAACCACTACTCTTTGCTTGTTGTTCACTCAAGTTGTTAGAGATTTGAGTAAAAAAAGTGTTCAAGTTCTCATACTTAGTCTCAATTTGCTCCAACATAAAGAACACATTTTGTAGACATTAGTCTATCTTATTCCCCATAGCATTCAACTTAGCATCACTTTGTGTCTTCTTGTGATCTAATTTTGAATTAATCCTGGCAATGCCTTTCATGATCATTGCTAATTCATTACCCTTAGAAAAGGAAGATGATGTCCCTTGATTAGACACCATTTGATTGGAAGAATTTTCTTAAGTATTGCCTTAATCCCACCCCATCTAAAATTAGGGTGATCTCTCCAATCTGGATTAAAGGTATTGGAGTAGGGATCCCTCTTTTGATATTGGCCATTCTGATTTTGGTAGAGGGCAGAAACTTCTTTATATCAAGTACAATTATTGGAGATATGCATCATAGACCTACAGTACTCACAACCGGCTACTATAGCTTGAGAATGACCCACTGAATTAACTTGCTTGGCCTTCACATTATTCTCTAAAGTATTGAGTCTTTTCTCCACTCGATTACCCAAAGTAGCAATTTCAGCAAGAATATCTTGGAAAAAAACCGAAGAGGTATTGTACACCTTCCTTGTGTCTCCAGATTAAGAGTCGTTAGTATGTTGGGTCCCGTTTGTGGAACCCAACCCTTGGGGAAAACCATAAGACTTGAGCGTATTATCCTGTAGGGTTCTTTCCATGAACCCTTATTAGGCATCATTCCACAAGGGTGGCGTGTCCAAGACAATTAAACCTCAAAATAACTTATTACTTCAACTTAACCATATTACGAGGAAGTCAATATGAACATACATACACAACCGAAACTACTTCCATCTATCATTTCATTTCTAAAGCAACAGAGTTTGAAAATCTTTATTTACAAATCAAAAGCCACACCATCGGCTTATTACAAAAAACAAAAATAGCAAATTTGCAGAAGTTCCCTTAGCCTCTTGCTCACTGGATCTCTTAACTATCACCTAAAGATGGGACAGAAAGGGGGTGAGCTTGACAGCTCGTAGGTAACAGTTTATAATGGAAAAATAAGAAAAAACTATTGAAAACATTCACTTGTCATAGAAATTTTTTTATATGTTTCATAAAACACGTGTTTCTTAAACTTTCAGCCAAAATTCATAAGTTGCAAAACATGAATGCATCAAACTTATTAACATAACATGAGCACATAAGCATATCAAATGGTT
>JANVCQ010000005.1:44801590-44824738 GCA_025531925.1 Erythroxylum plowmanianum | reverse complement strand
TTTCAAGATCCGTTCGGAAGTAAGTGAAAGGGGTTCGTGTTTGAGGTTTGACCTGGTGGAGAATTCCTCCCTCGTGGGATGCGCGTCTAGATGTCACGTAGGACGTCGGACACGTGACTCACTAGGGTGGGGTTCCAACAGGTGAAATGTTGATGTAGTGTTGGCTTTGCCTCCTAAAGTGAAGTAGAATGCTCTCCTCAATACATCTTCAAAATTTGTCGTGGGTGGTGTCATGGAAGAACACACCCTGTGCATAGTCTTCAAATGCTTATGTGGATCATCATCTGCAAAGTCATAGAATCTAGGTAAGGAACAAATTAATGTTCCTTTAATTTCAAAGTTCATATCATCGGTATAAAAGCCATAAAGGTCATAATCAACATTGGAATTATTAATCTCCCTCATACTTCTATTATCCTCACCATTATTTCCTAGGTTGTTCTCATCATGTCCATTATTTCGATTAGGACCATTATGTCAATTATTACCATTATCGCCATCCATGGTATATTGCTCTAATTCAAAATCATTAGCAGACAAGTGTTCACTAGAGGTAGCTCTCTCACTAGGTTCTTGTTCACTAGATGACAAACTTGACTCTTGTGAAATTTGCTCCTCCTTAACAAGAACTTGACTTGTCCCCTCTATTCTCCTCTCTCTTCTAATCTTTTTCACTAACCTCTCACGTTTAAGATTTAAAGGATTCAGAGGTAAATCTCTCTCACTCCTAGGCATAAACAGTAACAATAAGAACGATGTGCAAAATTGACTTACACAACAAGATTCAAGTAAAAAAAATGGAAGAATCTGATGAGTGCAAGTGTGTGTTTGTATGAATGTATGAGTATGGATGACGCGATACACTTTATAGTGTATGAAAGAGTGTGAAAACATGTAATATGCACAATTAATCAAAAAATGTCAAAAACTGCACCAATATTCATAAAGGAGTAATTTTTCCAAAACTTGACTTGGAGAATGGACCCCTACACTTAAGAAAGCAACCAAGTAGGCTATAATTAAGCAAACAAGAGCAATGTAATCTAATAAACAGCAACCAAGTCAAAGAGCAATTCAAAACTTTTATCTAAACAAGAGCTATGTAATCCAATAAACAGCAACCAAGTCAAAGAGCAATCCAAAACTTCTATCTAGCCAAGAAAATAAGAAATGCATATGGAAATGAGCTATGCAATACCAATGTAGGTATAAGGCTAAACACATAAATCCCAGTCAATGTTACTTAACACTTAGTTACTAGGAAAACAATTTCTTGGTTCCCCGGCAATAGTGCCACTTGAAATAACCTAATCTAATGTTGCCTTGGGTTTACTTCAAAATTTAACCAAGGATTGCATATAGCGCAACCTCAAGTTGTTCTCTCTGAAGAACCAAAAAATTTGAAATTAATTTTCTAAGTAACTAAATGCAATGCAACCTAAATTATAGAATGGGGTGTTATTTGATCAATTATCACTAAAATTTGCAATGAATTAAAATAAACATAAGGGACTTGTTTTGGTATTTTAAATTTAAAATGAGTGATACAAAATGGTAGTGAGTGAATTTAATAAGAAGAAAAACACAAGTAATTAACAATGATAAACACAACTCTCCAGTTCAATAGCACAGGTAATCATCACTCAAATAGATATTGGAGTTAAAACAAATGAATCAAGAGTTATAATCAAGCTTTAATCCAACAACTGAGCCACCTCGAATTGTTAGAAAAATATTTTCTAAAATCTCAATCTACTAACTGCCAAGGATATTAAAACCAATGCTTAATTTTTACTCAATACTTAAGAAAACATAATTAATACTAGCAACTGATATAATAATCCAATCATTCAAGCTAACTTGAATAATCACCAAATATTCACAAAAATCTCATTACAAAGTCTTGACCCAAAACAAAGTAATGAAATTGAACCAAAATCAACACAATATCAGTTGCCAAACAATAATCTAGTCATAAAAATCTTCCAATTCAAAGATATAATCTATACATAACTCCAAATAATTAAATAGTTATCCTAAGACCTAGGAATCACTAAATAATTAAATGGGTATGAGATAAATGTTGCTTAAACTACCCTATGAAAACCCAAGCTCCCGCCATTACCATTGAATCAGAGCACTAGGGTGAACTAGCCACTAAAAATCATGAAAGACACTGTCAACAATGAGCTCTGGTAGTCAGCCATGGAAAGTAGGAATGATGGTTTGGATTTTAGGGAGATAAGGAGGAAAACAAAAATATTGTCCAAAATCCCAATCTACTAACTATCATCAGAATAGTAGAATAGAACCAATGATACTAAAACCAATGCTCAATTTTTACTCAGTAATTAAGAAAATATAATTAATACCAGCAACTAATATAACAATCCAATCATTCAAGCCAACTTGAATAATCACCAAATATTCACTAAAATCTCAATACAAAGTCTTGACCCAAAACAAAGTAATGAAATTGAATCAAAATCAACACAATATCAGTTGCTAAATAATAATCCAGTCACAGAAATCTTCTAATTTAAAGATACAATTCATATATAACTCCAAATAATTACATAGTTACCCTAAGACCTAGGAATCATTAAATAATTAAATGGGTAGAAGATAAATGTAGCTTAAACTCTCCTATGAAAACCCAAGCTCCTGCCATTGCCATTGAATTAGAGGATTAGGGTAAACTAGCCACAAAAAATCATGGAAGATGTTGTCAACTGTGAGCTCCGACAGTCAGCATAGAAGATGGGAATGATGGTTTGGATTTTTGAGAGATGAGGATGAAATCCAAAATCTAGATCCCCCTCTCTGTAGAACACCCTCATCGATCCTCTCTACTTCACGTTGTCCTTTACTCTTATTTTCCCAGACCACGCACACCACTCTCCTCTGTAGTTTGATGTGACTATTTAATATCGTGGTTTTTGGTCCACCTTTCACTGTTCACCAAAACCCTTATAAACCTTACACCCTTCTTTAAGTTGTCATTTCTGTTAACAAAAACTCCCTACCCAGCTATGCATTGTCATCTTTATGTGGGGCGTGTTTTTGTATTGCATTTCCTGCTTGCTTCTATCATGTTGGCATAATAATTCAAATAATAATCAAATAATTCCATAAAGACCAATTACAGTAACAAAAACTCATCCAATTGGTATGAAAATATATATAAATAAATGAGTTTGCCATTCTTATACCTGTATATTTCACATGGTTAATAGTTCTTTTAAACACCATTGTTGTTGTTATTTTTACCAGACTTTGTTAGATGAGAAGAAATTATTATAGTGAGTAGATGACGTAGGAAGAAGTAGAGCTAAGTTTTATTTGACAACGAAGTTAGCAACTATAGTAACATGCGAGTTTTTTAGAAGTATTTTGTAAGCCACAAGCTCTCAATATAATTTAGAAAAAGGAACTAGACGAGGAAATAAATTTAAAGCTATGAGGATGTTATGATAGTCTGATCTAATATTACAATAGACTATGACATTGATTTCTCTCAAGGAGAGGAATCTCCATGCTACAACAAGCTCATTAACTAAAGCCTTTTCTTTTTAGTGATATATTGAGATGGTAAGATTTTGATTTTATATGAATTTGAAGCTGCCTTTTCTATGAGATTAACCCAAATGCAACTGATTGGACTTGCCAAATATCATAAGAGGACGTTAAACCAATGACAGATGAAAATATATCTTTAGTATGGGAGGCAAATATCTATGGGATTAACATTTAGTCCTTTTTAACTAGGAATTATAAGCTAGATTGGTTATTTATTTAAAAGGATCGAAGGTAGACGGGATATAGTTTGAGGTGGTGAATAGAAATTTGGATCAATAAATTCATGTAAACTTTTGTAATTTAGAAAGGGAATAAACTGAGCCTTCCATCCGAGGTAATTTTTGGGATTCGATTTAATTGAAAAAGTGTGGTGCACAAGAAAAGAAGAGGGAGGAAGGCTTGTGAATCATTGGAAGTTATCGTCGTGAATAAAAAATTTCAGGTTTTTGGTACCATGTAAAAAAAGAATATGATGTGGTATTTTTGCATTAAAATGAATAATTTTTCAAAAAATATAAAGGATATTTATATAATCTCAAAGAATAAGATAAATACATTGTTAT
This sequence comes from Erythroxylum plowmanianum, assembly GCA_025531925.1. NCBI lineage: Eukaryota > Viridiplantae > Streptophyta > Magnoliopsida > Malpighiales > Erythroxylaceae > Erythroxylum > Erythroxylum plowmanianum. The sequence goes on along the minus strand of JANVCQ010000005.1, from coordinate 44,820,596 downwards.
ATTTATTTAAAATATCATAGATATAGTCATCACTTAGCATTTATAACATATGAAGTAATTTTATTGATAATAATTTAATTTAATTGTTAAATAAATAAAATATTTAACTACTTAATATTAACTATTAACAAAAATTAGAATCAATATAATTTACTTATTCTAGTTGTTGTTAATATTAAAATTTTTAGAAAGAATTTCACACGAGTTGTAACTTCTAAAAGATAAATTTTATAATGATTAAATTTTAATTATATAAATTAAAAATTATTTTGTATTTTTTTAAAATTGTCTGAAAATCTCTTATATTGATTGATATTAATATTTTTCCGTACTAATAATAATAAAACTACCGCGGATGCCAGTGCCATATTCACAACTTTATATAAACCTAATATCCTATAATTGTCATAGCCAATATGCACTCGCGAATTTGATCTAAACCCTCATATCCTACAGCTAGCATGTATATAGGTAATAAACCAAGAGTACGTACCTAAGCATCCAACTCTTTTGGTTTACGAACAATTTTCGTGGACGTTCCAACATCACACAATCCGGTGGCTCTAACTGTATAGGCATGTGAAGTGGGATATTGTGTCTATTCCATAGTGGAACTTGTTTCGATCGTCACTTCTTGCCTTTGTAACCTGTAACACGTATACGTTTCAAAGAAACTTCATTTGGTCGCTTTTCTACTTTACTTTTGATGAGTGATGTGGCTCTCGGTCGCATTTAAGAATTCTGGAGGAAATTGGTACCAGGGCTAGGGTGTGATTTGATTCTTGTGGACATGGTGAAAGTGAATCGGTGACATAGTACGTAAGTACAGAAAAAATTTGAAAGGCTCTGAAATTTAGCACCTTATTAAGAAAGAAAAGGACAATTAGAGTTGATAATGGTTTTCATTGACTCATCAGAGAATGGAAATTTTATAGATAACTTAATAACAAAAGGCTGTAAAAAGACTGCCAAGGATTTCTTCTAATAATCAGATAAAAAACGAAAAAAGAATGCTTAACTGATCAATTCCATAAGTTGCATTAAAGGGAAGGGAATTAACATTGTTGGACAAAATCTTCATCTTCTCTACCATCTCAGGCCAAGTTTCCCTGCATGTACAGAGACGAATTCGATCGGCCGAAGCATGCACAAGGAGTATATCACATATATCTACAAAAAGCCTCCGTAATTCGGCACATCACGATCTTCAGGGCGTTTGATCCTAAGTTCAAAACCTTAATAAGGATAAATGAAAGTTTAACGAGTCCAATATGTAAGTTATATATATAATGGTTTATTCATCTTCATTCGAGAACTCAAGTTATTTCTGTGTCTTCCTTCCTTCCCAAAGTAAAACTGCAATTCTTAACAAGACGTGTTGAAGAAGACACTAATTAATGTGTTTGGGTTGGAATGATTTTGACAATGCAACGACTAATAATGTCATTACTGATTCATTTTTTTGTCTTCCTAAACTCTACCACACATCTTACCATCTATAGAGTCAATCCAATCTTGGCTCTTAGTGAAAATTAGTATGTGGACATTTCAGCTCTCACATGGCTGAGGATGGTTCAAGCTGTCATCAACATCAAGGGCAACGCTTGAAGTAGGTTTTATTGTATGCAATATTTTATACATACATACACACACACATATATATTGGAAAAGAGATACCAATCAATCAATAATTTATATTTTACTAATTTATAGAGTATAATCATAGTTTAATAGATATATACTTTATCAACTAAACATTCTTTATATATCAGCTATCAATCTAATTAATTGAATAATTAAATTTGATTCAATAGATAGTAGATGTTAAGTTAACCAAATGAATTTGTTGTGATCGATCACGTTAATTTCACCAATGTATTCAAAAACTTCAACAAGTACTTTATATTTTGATATTTCAACTAGAAAATTTAATATTAGAACTAAATACAATAAATAAAGGGGGTCCAACTATATTTATATTTTAAGAAAAGATAAGTTATAGTGTAGTCGTGTTTTGAGAAAAATATTATAGTAAATTATGCTTGTAATTTAAATTTTAATATGATGTGCATGGACTACTAAATAATATACATATCAAAAATTTAAAAAATATTCTCATTAATTTATTAAAATAACTATTTTAGCTTATTGTTCTAAATTGCATCTGTAAAACTTATTAACAAAGATTAGTAATTTATCGATTTTTAATATACAGAGATTAACCATATTTATATATATGCTTGTGTGGAGGAGGTAATATATATAAATAGATAGATGGATTTTATCTTTCTATCCGTCTTATGGTGACAAGGTTTAATCATTTTCATAACATGCTTGAACTCGCATCATCAGTTCATTGCTTGTGTTTATTGAACTTGTGAAACTGGATGGCTTCTCGTAGATGTTGGAACTTAAATTCCATAGCTTACGTGATGTAATATCGACCATATTTCCCAAGTTTTTAGGAACTGCTTAATGTTTTTTTCTCTTGCATCATTAGTTATCTGGCTAAAGCTTTAATTTGAAGAATGTCGAGTGATCATTGACTTATTTTATATTAGAAAATATGTCATCGTACATCGTTAGATCGCAATATGTTTTGTAATAACAGTTAAACTAGGACCACTTAAGGACAAGATATGTCTGCCAACGTTAGCGTACAAAACAGTACGTAGTATATATTGTTTCAGGACTGAAGAAGAAAGACAGGAACATTGGTCCACTCTATGTCTTGAGATACCTACTGAGCAGTCAAGAGGTGGGCTGCTATGGTGGTAATCCACACAAAATTAAGGGAAAGCCCAACACAGAAATTTAGTAGTGAAAAATGAAAAAGCTGATAAAGCAAATGCAAGTAAGTCTGGCAATTCTATCTATAAATACACACCAAGCCAACAGCACCTCTGTCCTCTATATTTACTGCTTCTATTTGTAGTTGTACTGACTAGCTTCTGTCTAGACGCAAGAAGCTTTTACCCAATTTCATGGCAGACAAAGAAATGAGTTCAAGCTTTAATGATCAACACGTGCACAAGCCATGTTCATCTTTCGGTCAAAAGTGCAGCCATCTGATCAAGAAACAGCGTGCCAAGTTCTACATCCTCCGGCGTTGCGTGGCCATGCTTATTTGCTGGCATGAACGTGAATGCGGCGAGAGTTGAAGAAGCAGTTGTTACTGGATTAGAAAGAAACTTTGATCCTGTTATATATATATGTATATGTACGTAAGAGTGTAATTAATAGAAATGCTATCATTTATTGGCAAGTTCTGCTCCTCCTGAATTTATAGATCTTTCTTTTTGATGAATTTGGCCTCTCCTTACGTGCTTTTGGATCTATTAATCATTCATATGCTTCCTTGTCTTTCTCAAATTCTGAGCTTTATATACTCTTCGCCATTTCCATTTTTTCTGGGTCTTAACAAATGCAAAGTCTTGGTTCTTGTGACCTGAATCATGTCACCATTATGCAAGTGCAGAAAATGGCCGCCAGGGCCCGTTTAGATTATTTTTCTCATTCCATCTTCTTCGTTTTCTTCCCTAATTTCTCTCTCTCTCTCTCTTTTTTTAAAAATTGTTTCTTCCACTACTGCTACTGCGAGAATCCAATATTGGAAGAGGTCTAATTGTATAAAGAAAGGTGGGAGGTTTCTGTTTAGTGGTCGATCTCTATTGGTCTGTCAGGAAATTTCTGAGTTTGGTCTCTTCATTGAGATTCCATAATCTAGCTGAAACAAGAAAGGTTTCTCTTTTTGCAGTTCAAATATCCAAGAACTTCCAAGTTTCTCGACTTTTCAGTTCTGCTTCTGCCAAAGTTAGACTGTGTTTAGTAGGGTAGAACACATGGGAAGAAAAATAGTTCCAAATTGGCACATTCTCAGAACAATTTGTGAACAGTATTAGGAGTCAAACTCTCAAAACACTTGCGATATCACCAATTCAAATGAACAGTTCAATAGATATGAACAGTATCCAGTACCCGGAAACCATTAATTACCAAAGCTCCCTCAGTCCCCACCTTCCAAATCCTCTATGAATATGATAGACTAATCCAAACATGACATATTACAAGCAAGTTGTGGGAACATCAGACAAGAGCCAAGCCAAGCATCTAGTTTCAAATGATATTGTATGGACCATACATTAATTTTAGTTTTTTATAGTCTTGTCTTCCAAAAACACACCAGTCTTGGATTAGTGTTTCTGTAGGAGGCAGCAACAGATCTATCTTTGACATGGAATAGGATGATTATTCATATACAACTATAATAGAAGGGCACGCGTCATGTCCGAGATCACCTGTTATGCATATATAAATGACTACTAAATGATAGCTTCCACTTTATGGGAGCAGCTGAAGTCCCCAAAGTCTATTGATTACTTTGGAACTACAGGGAAAAGAAGTGTAATTTAGAGTTCAGATAAATATGATTGGTTTAAGAAGTGGATCAAACTCATATAAAGCACGCTTTCCTGACGTAACACAGCTTTTCTTGGATGTTGACGAGAGTTTGTTTCCAAGCAAGCAACAAAATCCTGCTTAATGATGAGTACGTAAGAGGACTTATTCTTTCCTTGAACTAAAGTCTTCTCTTCGTTTAAATGAGATTAGTATTTAGTTGTTAAGTCATGTTAAATTGCCAAAATAATGGAACAGATTTGTTGAATGTAATAAAATACCCTCTTTAAGCTATCATATCGTTCCCAGTGTCCCACTATACATTATATGAACATGGGAAAGGAAAGACTATACTAGTATATATTATAATCCAATTTCTCTAAGAAAATATTAGATTAGTTATACATATTAATTTCTTCACCTTTAATTTAAATCGTCTAACTAAATCAGATATCGAGGTTGTTAGAATGTGTATAAGAGATAAGCAAGTGAGTTTAAGAGCAACTTGATTCATCAAATAATCGTTTTTGGGTTTGCATAAGTTGAGATTGGTATTTTGAGTTGAATTGACTGGTGTGAACCAAGGTGGATGTTAAGTGATCCATGTGAACAAGAACATATGATCCGATGCTTCTAGTTTTGTGTACCAGATATGAGAAATCCCGGGCTAGCTTTCAGAACTGATATGATTGAAAAGATGCCCTTTTTTGGGGGGTACATTGTGCAGGAAACCTAAATTTCAAATTCCATATCCACGATATCAAACTTTTTAATTCTTATCCTTCAATCATCCCCTACAAGGCCACAAAAAAAAAGAAAAAGAACAACCCTAGCATATAAAGTCCAAAAATTTTTCTCATCTGTTAGCTTTTCGACATGTACTACCTTAATTTCTTACTTGGATTCCAGCTTTCTATTTTGTTTTTCAAAGTATACATGGCAGAAGATGTAAAGTATGTACGGACTCCAGAATAAGATTCTACAGCAATGTATCTTTCCATGTCAGGCACAACTTGGAGGATACATACGTGCGACACCTATATATTAAAAGGCCAAAAGAAAGTGTAATGGAAAGGCTCAAGTGGTGGGATGTGATATCCTGAAAGTCTTCTAACATGAAAGGTCTTTAGTCCGAATTCTCTACATTTCTTGAGATTTTGTGCGTAGAAACAAGTTTATACTCTATTCAAATTAAATTTATCTCTTGCTTTAAGTTTTAAGAGAGATAAAACGGTCAGTTCTCTGTGTCATGGAAAACCTTTTTAAGTTGAACTTGATCATTGAAGTAATACCTTTTGTTGTCTACTTAATGGGAAAGATGCATAATAAATGAAACAGATGGGAATCAAAGAGAAGTGGGTGAAACTGTACTGTAGAACGAAAAGTAGGGAAAAAAATTGTAAATTGGAAGAGAACGGCATAGTAGATGTGGATGGTGGTGGGGTTCACAGAAATGGTCAGAAGCAGACAGCGAGAATCCTAATAAGAGGGAAGGGTAAGAGATGAATGATGATCGATGCATACAACTATCTATATATATGTGTATGTGTATAAAATGTATATATCTCTGAACCGAAAGCCCTACACTCTCAGTGCCCCCTCGTGCGGCCCTCCCCAAAGTCCTACTGCCACTCATGGTCCCCATGTTTTGACCATGATCTCTCCTCATTTTTACTCTGCCATGCATGCTTCATCCCACGATTGTCCATATTATTTTCACATGGATTGCTTCCTTGTTATAGGTGCATCTTCTGTTCTTTTTTCCCTCTCTTGATTGCTTTTAATGCTTCTGTGGTTTCAGCTAGCTAGGGAGATTAAACTGTTCTGTAATATATAAACAAACATAACACAACACATGACTACATTTAATCATTACCATCAAAGGGTTTGAATTTGAAACATGGAAGCCCACGGTTCCTGCAATGACCAACCTCTCAGGCGTTGAATCGTGCCTGGAGGTCGGTTGTAGTTTTAAAGCCATCCTCTCATGTGTCATCACATAGGTCATGAGTTGTCGGTGATTGTCTGCCTGCCTGTTGTTTCAACTCAAAAAGATACCTACAACGAAGTCTCAAACAGTATTATATATATATTCATATATACCGTTCAGAAGGTTGGCTCAATGAATATATATATATATATATATGATGGGGTTTTAGAACTTGATGACATGCGTAGAGAGTATGAATCAATCGATGGGAATGGAAGCAGGTTGGACAATTAGGCAAAGGATAGGACCCAAAGTGGAAGCGCAAACACGTGCATTACTGACAAGGCAGAAACATGGATGTAACCCTATGTTGTGTTATGTAAAGTGTTAGAGAATAGCAATTGTCAAATTGGTTTTTATGAGGCTCATAAAAAGCCGGAGACGCACGTGTTGATGACCAAAACAGAATACTACTATACTACTAGGGTTTGAAAGGGCAGTGTGTACCATCTCTAACAACACCCATAACTAGCACTACTGTGCCTGTAGCTTTATCGTTTAACAGTAAACATTCATATAGTTATCTATAGAACAAGTGATGTTACTGGATACTATTGTTTGACCATCTTCAAAATGTTTTGTTAAGATTTAACATCAGTTTTAGAAATTTCTATAATTTGATTTGACAGTGTTATTTTTACGAGTTAATTACTACTTCATTGACTTATAAACATTTTTAGAACTATATCTAAAATATAAAATATTTTTCTATAACAGCAATACTATATCTTTTTTCATGTAATTGAGTCATTTTTATATGATAAAATAGTCATTTTAATTTCCTAACGTCTTGAGTAAATCATTTCTTCACTTAAGTACAAAGAGTCCATAAGTTTAGGAAGTAGGAATTAAGAAATTTTCATCTTTTCTCTCCTCCAAGGATATTTTAACCTAAACTTATTTAATTACTAATTTCAATGGTCATTCCCTCTATATAGGCTCACCTGTCTCTTTAATTAGTATAGTGTGTGTGTGGGTGTGTACTTTTTCTTTTTGTATATATTTCCTTTTGGAAGATTATCCTTTGCTATCATTTTGTCAGTTGTCCCATAACAATAGATTCTCTTTCTGAAATTGGCCATCGTAAGTCTCCATCATCTTGAGATTAATTTATTGGATCCACTAGCCATGCATTCCAATGCAAATGAAGAGATAATGGTTGTTGATGAGAATATAAATTGAATATCCTCTTCCTCCCTTATTATATAAGATCTTTTTCGACTTCACTGAGCTTCTTATACGTATTACTGATGTTTGTGGTCCATCCCATCGTCAATCTTTTACTGGTATCTCTGGAAGAGCTGTTTCGAAAACATGCTGTTGTTTAATTAGTATAAATTAAGTAGGTGTGGATATGTTTCTTAGCTTTTGGAATATAAGTGAAGTTGTATTTAACTTGGTCATATTACCTTCACAAATTAAAGATGTTAATGTAGTAAAACTAACAAGTTCCAAGTAGTACAAGGGGAGTGGGTACTGGCTACCAAAGATTAAAGAAAGAAAACAAAGTGAAAAAAAAAGAAGGAAAACTATCCCTAAGAGGAATATACCTACTATGAGTTGAGCTTCTCTAAAGTTGAAAATGCTCAAGTGGAGGACATAAATGAGACATCATATTCTGTATAAGCACATAGGAACAGTTTAATGGTGAACTTTATTTGGAGAATCACATGATCATAGCGATAAGGGGACCCATCCTATGCATATTGGTGACTTAGATCTTATAATTATAAAGAGAAGAAAAAGGCGGAATGGAGGTGGGGTAGAATGGGTATGTTGCCTTAGACATGATTGGTACATATCTACGTGTATGATTTGATATGATGTCCTCTCTACTCTTTATTATGATTTTCAGTATATGATATGATTTGATATGCTAGTTGTTACCATTATATGCTGTTTTTATGGTACTTTTATGATTGCCGACTCCTAAATTTAGAAAAAGGAAATTAATGTTAAGTTATGCATAGGATATGAAATTCACGGTATTCAAACTAGGTTTGGTAGGACAGAAAGGAAAAGTTTTAAATGATAAATAGAATATGAAAATTCAACTTAGAAGATACACATTTGATTGCAACAAATATATATATTTAAATCCAAATTTAATCAACAATTTTACTTTAGATTACTCTAAAAATAATATAAATTAATTATTGAATATGTAAATAATATTCGTAAAATATGAATGTAGAAATTAATAAAATATGTTAAAGGAACGAATGAATTATGAATTTATGACCTAAAATTAGAAGAAATGATTTTTTTTGAAAGTCTAAGATTGATTTTCAATGTAAATCCTTTTTTAGAAAGTACATATAAATATTAAAATTTAGAGCTTTTGCTCATTCTAAAGACATTGTGAAAGACATAATAATTTCACATTAAAGAAATGATTTTACACACTTTTATTCTAACACATATCTGAAAGTTTTTGCATACAAGAACTTGAAAAAAAGTATAAGGTTATTCAAATCTATAGTTAGAATTTCTCTAAAAATTTATGAAACTAAGTATTAAAACTTAGACAAAAATAACTAACCTTAAAGAAATAGAATACAAAGTAACTAATTTAAAAGTATAAAATGTATGTATGATTAAAGTAAATAATATAAATTAAAAATTAAAAATTGACCAATAATTTATTTTAAATAAATTCAAGAATGATATATATTTACAATTATTACACATGAGTATAAGATAACAAAGATGTGACGTATGAATTTTAAAAATATTAAAGGGATAAAAGTTAGGAAAAAGTAGTAATTGATTTCAGTAAATGTACTATAGATTTTGTCTTAAATTCAGGAAACAAGTTAGTTTAAATATCTCTAAAAATAATATAGAATACTATAATTATTAATTATGAATTAAAAATACTAAAAAGAATTGAGCTAGAATAATATGCCTTAAATTAAAAGGAAAGATTTTTTAAAATATAAAAGTTGATTTTGATACAAACCTTTTAAAATAAAAATATATATTTTTTAGAATTTTAGTTTATTCTAAAAAGTGTAGATAGAGAAATAATGATTTCACATTAAATAAGGAGTTCCACAACTTTTAGTTTTAAAAAATATCTAAAAGGTTTTTAACTTAAGAAAATGAATTAAATTTAACATTTCTATAACAATAACAATCCTGTTAAAATCTCAGGGATCACGGAATCTATAGAAGTTTTATAATATACAATCTTATCTCTAATTAGTAGAGATATTCTTTTCGATAAATTTGACATTTCTCTATAAGTTATTTTTTAAACTTAAATCTCAAATTTTAGTTATTTATAATTTGAATAAATTGAAAAATATCTTATTATAAAAAATAGAAGTTGAAGCAATAACTTGATAACTTAATTCCCTTCTCCATAATAAGGAGATTCAATTTTAAGTCTTTTGAAGTTTGAAAAAGAGGAAGGCTACTCCTATTGTACAACAACCTAATTTATATAATGAGGAAAAACATTCCTTGGAGCTGATACAGGGAAGAAACTAAACAATGGAAATAAGAAACATAGAAGTAAAGATAATGGAGAGCCAAACTCTATATATGCAACATAAAATATCTTGGGTTATATTTTGGAAAGGGGGTCGAGTGTAACACTTCCTTAGGATCAATAGTCAACAGAGAGTTAGGAACTTTGAAAGTGTGAGTACAATCATATTACTCAACGAATATATCACATTAGTGTGAAGGTTTTGCATGTGGGGTTGTCCCCCATAAAGTGGCTTAGTCTAATCAAAACCTTTGTCACCTGTTTTCTACCTAATTCATCAGTCTTAAGTGTCCTCAACACTCCACTTTACTTATTGCCTTTTGTTTTTGGTGTTAGAGACATGACTCCCCATTTCCCGCATTACTATTATTAGGATCATTTGGTTGGTTTTGATCTAACCACAAAGCCCCTTTGAACCTGTACTTGACATGAACTGGATAATCAAGATTTGTAGCATAACTTTAAAGGTAAACTTGCATGCATGCAATTCGCTAAACGCGTCACAAAAGAGAAGTAAAACTTGAGGACTTAAATTAAATGTTAGCTTTTGGAATCCGCGCCATATACATGTATAAGGGAAATTACTTTACAAGGAGAATTGCTAGATTTGAGCACGAGTTATGAGTAGTCAAAGAGGAAGGACGGTGTGTGTCAGTGCTAGTTGGCATGGGCACGTCCTCTCAACCAAAACGTTGAATGGTTTTGCAGTTTGTCAAGTTCAATTGCTTGCCAATTCATTCACAACTTGCCATTCTTTTCCACTAAAAAGATGAATGTGGGGATGAATACATGAATGAATGACCATGTGTGTGAATGCAGTTGCAAACCTTTCTTCTAGAAGAGAGCATATTGGTTTTGAGGAGCAAAATATCAGAAGTAGCAGAAAGCAAAAATCTGCAGCAATCCCTATGAAACGGCTGAGCTGAGTCAGGCCTTGTTGTGAATAATTGATCCTCTACAATGCCTGACGAAGCAATCTCATCGACTGGACTGGAGCTGGGACATGGCAAAACTAAAAATGTATCCCCGACCCCGATCCGAATTTTTAATTGCATTCACAAAAATGGATCTCATCTACGGGTATGTATTGTATTAGCCTAGCTCTTTTTTAACCCATTTCATCTCTTTATATCACCAAGTACTGCCACCAAATTCACGAACTTTCCACCACTCAAACCGTACTTTACTTGCTGTGTCTGGTTTTATTATGATTCCGTCAGCATGCTCGAGGACAGTCGGTCACCTATCTTGAGTAAAACGAACCAAGCAGGTGAAAACCTGGAGGCAACTTACTGACACCAAATATGCAAGCTCCTCAATGTAATGTACCCCTACAAAAGGGAAACTGTACTAATGGAAATTTTCAAAACCCCCCTTGTTTTAGAAACCCACTAAACAGTCCTATAGTGAATCAGGTAACATGGACATAAGAATTTAACAAATTCAATTTGAAAAAATGGTCTGGCTATGGATAATAATCCCAAATGGATCAAGTTCAAGGTTATGGTGGAGTTTTAAGATAATCCATCATGACTCTGGCCTAAGCCAGCGGTGTTTCAATAAATAATCTGAAAGCAGTTTTCCAAAAACAAAAATAAAAACCCGAATATATTACAAGTATGGGCCAAGGAAAAGAAACACAAGGCACCGCACAACTTCTCTTGTGCTGGTTTGATCTCTGCCACTTCATCATCTCTTCTACCATTGCATCAGTGTTCTCGCTCCGTCCCTCCCTCTCAATATCCTGCCAGACAAGCACATGGTCCCTAACAAGGATGCTATAACATGAATAACAAAGAATAACCATATGATCAAGCGGAAACACACCTTCTCTATGTTTTCTCTTATTGCATATTTGCAAGCCCGCTGGCATATTTCTCTGACATCAGACCACTGAAGCCCCGAGTACATCTGGAAATGGCTCCGATGTCTACATCCTTAGGCAATGATTTCCTCAAGTAAGCCTTGAAGATTTGGTGGCAAGATTCCTCATCAGGAAGAGGAATATAAATCAGTTGATCAAGAAGGCAAGGTTGCAGAAGTGCTTGGTCTATGATATCAGGTTGTTACTAGCACAGTAAACATCCCATCCATCTCTGTCAGAAGGTGGTTCAGAACTCCGTCAGCAGCACACCCAGGATCTCCAACACTGCTTCCTGTCTACAAATATAGTGCATTGAAAAGCATAAGCAAGAAGCAACCAGCAATACAAAACAACCCAAACGGATTCGTATCTCAATAACGAACTTCCGTATAATCAAAATGATTGTGATGGACATAAACCAGAGGCCCTGAAAATTAAATAAACCTGAGTTGGAATTGAGTCCGATTCGTTGAAAAATAGAACACAAGAATTAGATTGGTGTCCTTGTAAAAAATACTCTCCAACATTGGCCTCACTTTTGCCAACGACATTGTAAGCAATTCAGGGCCCTTGACACTGATGAAGTTTGCTTGGCAGTAGTTAGTGATAGCTCTAGCAAGACGTGTTTTACCACATCCAGGAGGCCCACAGAAAAGAACTCCCATAGAGGGCGCTTCATGGGGTATTGAACCGTCTGAAACACAATAGTCAGACCTGTTATACAAGGGACACAGAGGCACATATCAAAATAACTAGTGTAACACATCTAGCGCATTCTGCAACAGCAGGCACCTTCTGAAGCTCATTCTTAACATTCTCCAGACCTCAAGTATCCTCCCAGGTAACATTAGGTACTTCAACAACCTGATCCAAAATTTCTTCAGTTTTGCATTCGAAAGACAAAAAGCCAAGTGAATCTATAAAAAGTATGCAACAACCCAAAGTAAGTAAATTTATCAAAAATAACAATTCATAGTAACCATCTCACGCAGAGCAGATGGGTTGCTTGTTACAAAAGCAATCTTTAAATGTTCAATAGTCACCAACATTGAGTCAAGCACTTCAGCATCTACGGACATCCACCTTTTCTCCGATACATTGAAGTGCAGCCTCAGTGCAAAGGGCAGCTAAGTCAGCAGCAACATAACCATGTGTGTCCTTATAAATCCTTTCAAATTAACCTGCAGAAATCAAATAAGAATTCAACATGTTAGTTCACATAGAAGGTTAACTACATAAGATAAGACAATTACACTAACCCCTCCCCTCCTCTTGCGACAGACAGAGCAAAAAAACAAAGAAAGAACAATTTCTTACTTCTTCAGCGAGCTTCATATTCTTCATATAGATACGAAGAATCTCGAGATGCCCAACCTCATCTGGAACCCTAATATCAATTTCTCAGTCTAACCTTCCAAACCTTCTTAGAGCTAGGTCAATGCTGTTAGGAAGATTAGTAGCTCCAATGAAAATAACATGTTCACAAATAAGTCTATTCATTAGGGTTAAAAGTTGCAAGACAATTCTCCTCTCAACTCCAGGGCAATCACCACCAATAAAGATGATAGCTGGTGCATTCTTCTCTGCTTCCTCAAATGCTTTTCTAATATTGCTTTCACTCTCTCCAGCCAATTTGACATGATCTCTGGTCCATTTACACAGAAGGAGAAAGCACTGGTTTCATTAGCAACTGCACAGGCAATAACAGTCTTCCCAAAACTAGGAGGTCCATAAAGCAGAATTCCTTTAGGTGGCTTCACTCCAATCGATTCGAATAGCTGAGGATGTCTCAAGGAAGCTCTACCAACTCTTTCTAACACCAACAACATCATCATAACAGACTTCATACAATCTACTTTCGTCCTCCCTCCCCACCAAGTCTCCATCACAGAAAATCTGTGTCCAGTGCAACTACACAGAAATCTGGTGGGTACACTCCCCATCCACCTCTCACAAGAAAAAGATCACCCTCCCAAACTTGGGCAATATTCTTCCACGAAATAAACTGAAAATTGCAAGTATTCATGAGCTAAAGATTAAAAGAAGAAAAGGATAAAGGAGGGGCGAAGTAGGACATATATTAAGTGAGGCTATTGACAGTACTATATTTCTACCACAACTTTCTAAACGAAACTAATTTTCTTTAACTTACTGTGCAAGATCACTCCAGGAGCTCCAAATGGTAGCAAAATCCATATCATGACCATTACTATTAATTACTTCCATGGCTATACTTTTACAATCAAATTATAAACACTTCTTGCTAAAATAGCTGCAATAATGTGAAGAATCAACCACCCAGAGTATAAGTAAATTCAGATAAATCAACAAATTTATTAACATTCTCATGCCTCTGCAAACTCGATATTTATAGCTCCATGTGCCTGTTTTTGACACAGAGTTCAAGATAATGACACAAAGAGCTTGATGTTTCCAGTATAGGATCCATATCAAACATAAATATATAATTCAAAAACCCAAGTCACAGAGGGACTTTTGAGAAAAAGAAAAAGAGGCTGAAATCGACCTCCCATGTTTAAATCACCAACTTCATTATTTAACTGGTTATGAAAGTAACAAATGCTAGATATGAGTTTAGAAAGGAATACATATAATTCCAAAAAAAATAAGGAAATTACAAGCATGACAAGTCAATTCCGAATATTAAAACTAAAAAGATTCAGTTCTGAGTTCAGAACTACAAAACAGAAAAACACAACTCATACAAATATTTACTTCAATTTATATATAGTGGAAAAATATAAAGCATATTAATCTCCAATACAGTAAAGATCGATAATAAACTCGTGTTTTTTAAGTATGCATCAAATAGATTTCCCGTAATTACCTCAATTGTTGTCATCTATAGGCAGCATGTAAACATGTTTTTCCATATTTGACATCATGTTTTTCCATATTTGACATCAGGACATTGGTGCATGGAAACAATGTCCCCAAGCCTAACACTGAGATTCCTCGGGACAATCTTATTCATCCTTATTTTCGGTTCATCACATTTCTCATCAGCAAGAGCAATGCAAACTGTATCTTTCCTTTTCTTTCCCTAAACCCCACAAGCATGACAACAGCACAAAGGAATTACTGCTTTGATATCTTTACATTATAATTGAACAATAGACAATAGAGAAAGCAAGAAAAACGACAGAAAGTTATTGAAAGGCACTTCGATTACTCATCACCGAACAATCAAGTATAACAAAATAAGTGCCCACCTAACTAGCTCACCAACGCATATACGACCTCCTTTCAAATTCACCCTATCAATAATACAAATGCAAACTAGATACACAAACTTTCAGAAGTGCAAACGGGCACTAGATTTCCACAATCAACAACCGATGATGTAAACCGCCCAAACCTAGATACAACATTAATCTTATGCCGAGAAACCATATTATTCACAGAATTACGGAATTCCCAATCAAGCAATCAAGAACCATAAACCCAACACTCCAAAAATCAAAGACTGTTAACAGGCAAAACCTTGATCAAGATGGTGTCGTTGAGGAAAAATTGGAGCTTCTCCGTGGTGAAGGAATGAAGATGAACAACGGCGTTGTCATCTTTAACAGCCTCATCAACCATGTGCCGACTGGGAGCGTTCTTGCGCTCCAACGTTATGGTATAAAGTCCTTCCTCGTATACCTACTGTAGACAAAGTAAAGCAATTAGTAGCTAAACAAAATCGAAATCGAAGACGCATAGAAGAGAATGTTAAATCTATTCACTTACGAGTCAGAGGATTCAGCTTAGTCAAACATTGATAAGCCAGAGAGAGTTGCAAAGAGACCTCAAGAGATTTTGGAAACTACAAAACCAGCGACCTGACCACAATCACACACAATAAGCAGAGACCAATTTTAAATGTAACATATTGCAGCTTAACCACGTGTTCTTATATCCTCGGGTGATGAACAATTCTTACATCAAGTACCTCTCTCTCACTCTACTGACATCTTCACATGAGGGATTAGACGCATCTTAGCCAAGAACAGTTACCTTGAAAGTCCTTTAGGAGATCCAGAGCCACCATGAATGTCGACTTCCAGTTTCACTTCAACATCAGACTCATCGAAGCTATGATTAGGAGAGCAGTCAATTTTCCTCCATTTTCTTCGCGCTGTTAATGTACAAGCTGAATCTCTGGTATGCATCACCACAATTAACCAAATAGTTTCGAAAATATACCGTTAATCATCCAATTTATCGTTATTTCCAAAATCGAGGATTGTTTGTGGAACGTAAAAATATTTTATATCACAAAAATACTCAAATTATCACATTAAAAAATGTATACGAATAACTTTACTCAATTAGCCTCACTTAAACTCCACTTAGTTCATTTTGTATATTAAAATTATTAGTAATCCCTTGATCTTTTAAGAAAATAATAACAAGGGATAAACTGGCTATTCAGTAAAAATAACCGATCGTATCTTTAAAATCAAATAATTTAATAAATAATTATAAAACCTAATCAAGTGATTAAAACATTTATATAATACAAAGACACACATCAATACTCATTTTAATCCAAAAAATTAAACACGTATCACAAAAATTTACCAAACAATAATTAACACAAAAATTAATATATATGTGTCATTTATGCTTTATCTAATAATTAACTGAATTGTGTGGGGCTTAACTTGACTTGGTAAACTTACATTCAATAATTTGCTAACTCATGTCATGTCATCAAAATCTCTCTTGGTATTACTCCAGTACCTAGCCATTGGTACAAAATATTCCCAAGGCTCAGGATATCCCGATACTACTTCGGTATCTAACCATCGATACAAGACATCCTTGGGACCCTGGTATCTGCTCCATGAATAGATACCTAGCCACCACTTGCTTATATTAACACAACCTAATCATCTAAGATCATCGAATGTAGTTTATTCTAGGTAAGCCACCAATTCTTGATTTTTACAAATTATTCACAACATATTATCAACCCGTCTTTATTTAGTACCACATTTATGTCGAATTAGCAATCAATACATTTCAATATACATAACAAAATATAAACACGAAACACCTTATAATTCATATATGAAACCATTAATCAATAGTTCAATTAATGACTAATTCAAAATATAATTTATTAATAATAAAACGGTATTCTATTTTAAAAGTAAAGTTCAAGGTTATCCTCACCTCAATTTTAGATTCAACTAATTGATAGTCCCCATTACTCCTTAATCAGACTTTCGAAACTAGAATTTACAAAATTCTATTAGACTAATTTACAAAAAATTTCTACCCCAATTACACATAATAATCCAACATTATTTTCTTTTCTAATTTATTCTTAATTATAAAAATAATATCATTACTAATCTGACCACCATAATTATTAAAATACCTTTAACAAATTCAAAGTCTCATTTTACCCTCATCCATTTCAATTAATACCAAAAATGCCCTTCTTGCAACTAAATTCCAGACTCACCCTTTCACTTTCTGCATTTCCTATTATGCCCTTACATGCAACTTAAATTTTCAAAAGATGTCATTTTCTTCACCCTCTCCTTTTCTCCTATCTACTATTCTTTTATCAATTTCTTAACCACACTTTCTTCTTTTTTATCCCTTCATGCAACTTTAAATATTGTCTCAAATAACCATAACATGCAAACTAAATATAAACTAGTGTAGGATGATCAAAATCACAAAAAAAAGTAACAAAATTACAGCTAAAAAATTTACCTAAATGTGAGGGATTTGGGATTGTAAAGCTCCAGAACTTTCTCCAATTTTTCTGCAAAACAAACACAATGAGGGAACCTATAAGGAAAGTGTTACATGTAAATCGCAAAGGATATTTTTAGTCACATCTACCAGTTGGCAAATGAAGAGAAAAGATGAAGAAGATGGTGATTGTTGTTGGTTGTCTCTATTTTTCTAGCTATTGGTTTTTTGTAAGTGTCTAGTAGAATATGGGATAGGTTGTTGGGTAAATTTTATGAATGGATTTTACATCATATTCGATTCTCGCTACCTCACCAATTAATTGTAGTATATTTAGTTGCTCATCTATGAAAACCTTTTTGTTTCTCCCTTCCCATAGCATGTATGTTAGATTAGATAGGATAATGATATGTAATAGGATCATATGATAGTGATCAGTGTAGGATAAAAGGTACACTCCATTATATTATGTCCTCATATTCGACGAGTGGTTCACTAAAATGATGCATAGCCCATATCATCTTCTAAACCTCCTTGAAGTAGCCATATTGAAAGAACTTATGTGGGATTTTTTCGAGTTTCAAGCATAAGAAGCATTTGAGTATCAACATAAATTTATTAAGCATGTTCGATGAGGGAGCCTACCCTTGATGGCTTTCTATGGAGGCATATGGGAGGATATCTTTGCACTAGACTATCCTATGCCATTGCACTTTGAATTACACTTTTTGATAGAATTTCCTACACGATGAGTTGAAAAATCTACCACTCCTAAAATTCCTCCATATATTTCTATCATATACGCCCTCAACTAGTGTAGCATTGAGAATCACTTGCCTTAGATTTAGTTGATTAATTGCTCTCATAATTTCATTTTTGCGAGTCAATGATAAGCTATTATATCATTGTCAGAGATGAAAGTTTTTAAATAGGCAAGCTCCTGCATATTGCTTAATGTACCTGTACCCATCTAATTGCCTTCCCAAAAATAAGTGTTTCTTCCATTACTAACTGATTTAACACCTCCATAACTTTCATCTTCTCTAATTCTAAAGATATATTTCATGGTGGTAGAAACAACATCAGTAATTCTAAATTTCCAAGAGTTTATCCCTTTTATATAATCTTCTTACACATATTTTGACTATAATGACTATTTGTCATCAATTAGTTTCCATAGCCTCTTAGTTAGCATCACTTTATTGATAATCTTCGCTAGAATGATACCAAGACCTCCCTGTTTTTCTAGAAGGCAGATATCTGCCCATCTAATGGTTGCCTTATTATTCCTAGCGTATCCACCTAACCATAGAAAACTCCTTAGGAGCTTATCTATGGATTTGATGATAGCTTGTGGTAGAGCTAGATGAGAGACCCTATAAACATTGATAGAATTCAGAACTGCAATTACCAATTGAGGCCTACCTACAAAAGAAAATGTTGGGACCCGATCCGAAACACCGGATCCCAACCAAAAAGCGAAGAGCGGAGGCTAAAAACATAACGAACAGCAAAGCACAAACCAAAGGGAAGGCGACAA
>JANVCQ010000005.1:44713061-44725577 GCA_025531925.1 Erythroxylum plowmanianum | reverse complement strand
TACACAACAGTATCTCTCACAATGTCATGTCAAGTATGCTTGCCATGTTAAGAACCAGAATTATCAGGACCACCATGTTGCCCTTTCCACGTCGTGAGTGAGGACATTCCATTAAGGGTCGATTTTGTTCTTTGGGATACATTTCCATAAGGGTTTAGATTCATATATTCCACATTTAACAAAATCTGGTTAATTGAATATCTATAATATATCATATTAAATATAAAAAAACTGAATAGTTTAATTAATTGAATCAATTATAACATTATTATTATTATTATTAAATGTTCTATGTTTTTTTATTAAAGTTGTAAACTTAATTTTTGTAAAATTAAATATCTAAAATTTAAATTCCTATAAGAATATTCAACAAAATACTAAGATATATAATATTCATACTCTTATAATTTTTTTTAAATTATGTCCTTATAAGTTATTTTACACATAAACAGCTAATACTAAACAGCTAATTTTACCAAATATCTCTAACAAATAACTAATACAATCCGCTGGTCAAATCAGCTATCAACTAACAGCTAATGTAATCATCTGTTTGCCAAACAGGGCCTATGTACAGAGACTTGGATACGTTAAAGGAAGCACAAAAGATTTTCAAGCTAACACGAGATAGGGCACGTAGTACGAATGATTTCAACTAAGTTTGTTATATACGTGATGAAGCAGGACAGGTACTCACAGAGGTCCAAACCATCAAGAGGCAATAGCAGAGATACTTCTATGGCCTGTTTAACGTAAAGATAGTGAGCGACATAAAGTTAGGCAAACCTTCCGTGTCGGGGCATGTCCTTATCAGGTACACATGGGAAAGGGTCAGCAAGGGTAAAATTACAAAGGTTATGGGAGGGATGGGGAGCGGAAGGGCCGTAAGGCCCGACAAGATCCCTATGGGGATATGGAAGCGAATAGGAGTTGTCGGTATTGAGTGGTTAATCCAACTCTTTAATGTGATCCTAACGTCAGCCAAAATGTCGGATGAATAAAGATTGAGTAGGTTGATCCCCTTATACAAGGGCAAAGAGGACATTCAACAATGTCACAACTATAGAGGCATCAAACTACTAAGTCACACCATGAAGCTGTGGGAGAAGGTAATTGAAAAAAGGATCCGGAGAGCTACTTCTGTATCGGCCAACCAATTTGGGTTTATGCCTGGTAGGTCCACGACAGAAACAATGCATCTACTTCATAGAATCACGGAATACTACAGGGAACGAAAACCGGATTTGCATATATTTTTATTGATTTAAAAAAGACGTATGACATAGTTTCTAAAGAACTTCTATCGAGGTGTTTGGAGGCAAAGGACATTCCTATGATCTATATTAAAGTAATTAGGGATATATATGAAGGAGCAATGACAAGCATAAGGACAATAGGAGGCGACACGGAAGCGTTTTCTATCAATGTTGGACTACATCAAGCCTTTTTTTGTTCACACTAGTGTTAGATGAACTTATCAAACATATATAAGGAGAGGTACCTTGGTGTATGTTATTTGCTGACGATATTATCCTAATGGGATGAGACCAGAGAGGGGGTCAATTCCAAGATAGAATGTTGGAGAGATACGTTAGAATCGAAAGGTTTTAGAATGAGTATATCTAAGACGGAATATTTAGAATGCAATTTTTCGAGAAACCAGAGGATACATGAGGCGGCGGTAGCAATTGGTACTGACATCATACCATAAAGATCGAGTTTTAAATATCTCGGGTCCATTATTCAGAGTGATGGTAATATCGATACCGATATAGTACATCATATTAAATTTGAATGGACCAAATGGAGAAGTATTTCAGGGGTTTTATGTGACAAAAAAAATTCCTGTAAAACTCAAAGGGAAGTTTTATAAAACGGTGATCCGTCCAACCATGTTATATGGGGCAGAGTATTAGCCTGCCAAACGTAGACATACAAGACAGTTGTTGGCAGCAGAAATGCGTATGTTTCGGTGAATGTATGACATTATCAAAATAGATAAGGTTCAGAATCGTGTGGTGAGAGATAGACTACAGGTAGCTAGTGTTGTCGACAAGTTGAAAGAGACTAAACATAGGTGGTTTGGGCATGTGCGCAGGAGGCCCTCTGATGTTCCAGTGCGAAGTTGTAAGAGTATAACCCTTAGTGAATACAAGAGGAGAAGGGAGAGGTCTTACAAAAACTGGAGGGAAATGATCAAAAAGGATTTGTCTGAGTTGGACTTTAACGAGGTAGTGGCTATAAATAGAAGAGTATGGCGTGATCGAATAAGGATAAGGGATTAACCTTTAAAGTTCGCCAAAACAGTAGAGTAGTTATTTGGAGATGGTATTCGCGATACGCAGATTATCACATAGAAAGTCCAACCCAACGTCCTTTCTCCTTTTTCTAAATGTAAGTCTTGGACAAGGCTTACGGGCATTTACAACTTGGTTTCCCAAGACAGGTATATGGGGATAGTAGGATTGACATACTTTCAGGGTCTATGAGTAACGACTCTTAAAGTAACTAGAGACGAGGTGAGTCGATCTTTGCAGCTTATCAGGTACTCGCGGATCTGGACTTCATTAGGTATACCCTGTGTTTTTACTTATTTATGTACTTAGTGTAAATTTTATTTACTTAATAATTTACCGTATTAGTTTACCTATTCTCTCTGTAACCTACATCATTCTTATGTTATCTCATTTGCATGTGGATCTATCGAAAACAGCCTATCTACTATGTCTAAGGTTGCGTACTATCAGACTTCGCTTCATTATAGAACTTCAGACTAAGTGATGATGATGATGATTGAAAAGCTCTTTCTTGTTTCCAAAGAAAACGTTTAGTTTGGCTAGACCAGCAAGGAATTTTTTTGGTAAAATAAAGTTAGATAGAGATGGTTAAGATTAAAAAAATTTGAAATATAATTATTCTTATTTAGTAAATAATTTAAAGTTTAATTTTAAAAATATTAAATAAAAATTTATTTATTTATTTTAGTTTTAAAAACTTGTTAATTTATAAAATTTTATCGATTAATTAATAAATTGAATATTTTTTAACAACAAAAATTATTAAAATAAATTGAACCAAAATTTAAAAACTGAATCAAAAAATTTTACGTTTTAAAAATTTTACCGAATCGGTTGAATTTTTTAATAATTGTTTTGTTCCACTAAGCATATAAATAGTTAAATTTTGACAAAATAATTATTTAGTCTCTTAATATAAAATAACTCAATCGGGTAAAATTAGGAAAATTTATCTATTTAAAATTGAGAAATGTTAGCTAATAATTCAAAGATAAAAAATGAGTTTGCAATAAAAGGGGTAGTTAGAAAGTTAAAAGTTTTGGTGACACCTACAATTCCAAAAGTTGGTCCACCTCTCTATATCCCTTCCTTACACGACTGATTCTGCTGCACTCGATATTGAACCTCCATAAATTTATTTTTTTTCCTTGATTATTTTCAACATTTTATATCAAGAATTCTGACCCAATTGGGTTGGAGACGGTTGATTACGATTATTTTGATATATTATTTGATATTATCTCTCGCAAGATATGAGAAGATTAGGTTTAGAGTATTCTATTTTTAGCATTGAAGTAAAAGTTTTATTCTAAACTTTTGTTTATGTTTTAATTTAAGTATTGATTGTTTGAGTTCTTATATTTGGTAAATAATTAATATTGATTAATTTGACAATTTAATTTAATGTCGATTATTCAATAGTTATTTATGAATTCAAGATCTATAATTGTCATGAATGGTTAGTACAAGTAGTAAATAATTTATTTATAAAATTGCATATTTAATTTATAATAAATAAGAAAATTAAGATAAATAATGACAGCTATCTCAATTATTTAATTTAGAGTTTAGTTTTTTCCCTAAGTTTATTGATATCATTTATCTGATATGAAAAATTATTATACCTAGTCAATAAATAGTAAGTTTTGGTTTAAATGCTAAGTTTGAATCAATTAATTTAAGAAAATTTAAGACTTATTATAACTATCCTAATATATTTCATACTAATTGTTTGAATATCACCACTTATTCTTTTTAGACCAATAATAGATATTTTAGATAAGATATTTTCCTTGAATTGAGATCAGCTCAATTGATTTGATTTGATATCTTGTTAATTTTAATTAATTGATTCATTAATCTAAAACTCCTAATTTAATTTATTAGCTAAAATTAAGAAATTAATGTTTAATTCTTTTAAAATTTGACCTAATTCTCCCACTATTATAAGAAATTTCAAAAATCAAAATCACCAATCGGATCAATGATATGGTCCAAAATTAGTTTTTCCAAAACGAATGGAGCCCAAAAACAGGCATGAGACAATATCAGACATGAAATGAGAGTTCTTTTTATGTATCAGGGTCGTGACTGTTCGTTTACAATAACTCTGAACACTTTACATAGAAAGTGCATGTTAAAGGAGAATTGTGTTAAAACATTTAGCATCTATTTTTGTACATATCCTGGAGATTCAAATCAGTTAACATTAACAACATACAACAGCCAGAAATTTCTTTCGGTTGCACTGGTCTCTTTAGCACACTCAACTCAGATAATGTGATCCGTATACTTTCTGACAACCCTCTTCATGCTTTGCCAAGCATGGCTTCATCTCTTAAAACCCATTGGAGGGCAAGTTTCTTCAAACCCCACTACCAACCTTGAAGTCTGAGAAAGAAACGGCTTCTCGAGCTTCTACTTTAGATGATGGATCTTTCTTGTCCAACCCAAAAAAGGAGCAATTTTGAAATGCGTCCAGGCTGCTTGCAATCAAACGGTTCAAACCACTAAGGCTATCACTAAGAATAACATCTTCACTGTGATATTTAGCTGATGTCATATCCAAATCAAACGGTCCTAGCGAGTCAGGCTGCATGAAGGAAAAGCAAAATTTGATGAGAAAAGAATGATTTGGCTGAAATAAAGCAAGAAATGTCTTTAACTGCAAAAATATGCTGTTAAATATCGCCTAGGTGACAAGTTACTAATGATAAAACTATCACGCTTCAGCAAATTGAAGGGAATAATCTTCAGCACACTGACCAATTCATGTTTTAATAGAAGACAAGTGCATAGAAATAACACCAAATTTGAATGAGCCTACCCAATAGATATCCGCTAGCCCAGTCAAATCCATTCCTGAGTTTTCAACGTCCTGCAAGTCAGACTGACATTCATTTATAGGGTCCTCATCAGAAGCATTCTCAACAAAGCCCTTAGCATTTGCTAATTCCTGTCAAAAGGGGGGGTACACAGTAATGCCATGAACAGTTCCTTGCTGCTAGCAAATAAATAAACAAAAATTACGGAGAATTATACCTCCAAAAGGGCACCAGAGGGCGCTGAACACACTTGAGTCATCTGTTTGTCAGTCCCAAAAGAAGCAATGCAAGATGTAGTAGGAACTTCTTGATACAGAGTGTTATTCTTTTGAAATGAGAATGCATCACATGTTTCTTCAGCATCCCAGATAGAAGATGTAAGTGACACCGCAGTGGAGCAAAAGACAGACTTATTTTGATGCTTTGACATATGAGCAGCAATAGCAGCATCAAAGGAGTCACAACTGAAAGGAATCTGCTGAAGGCATTGATTGCTCTGAATCATCGGTGATTCAGTACATTGAGGATTTTCATCATGGGGCACTTCTGCAAGTAGATCTCCCACACTAATGTTAGTAAGGCTGTCGGCCCACTCCCCAGCAGTGCCATTGCACAATGGTAGGTCATCCTAAGGATACATAAACCAAGGATTAAGTTCAGACAAAGAGTGTCCTACATGAAAAGTATTTGCATTGAACCATCTCAGTCATTGAAAGTGCATGAATTCAATTGAAAATCCCCATTAAGATTAGAACAAACCAGAGTTTTGAAATCCTCAACTACTAAAACATACAGCATGAAATGGAAAGAAAATTAAGAGATGCAAAGCACAGTAACTCTTTATCTTTCAAAAGTTTAATGTACCATGGTTGCCAGTCTACATCATATTCCATATAATATTTGCAGCCAAGGCTGACGGGCTTTGGAATCCATTCCATTTTTGTTAGAGTGCCCAACACAATTATATCTTTCTATTGCATAAAAGCATACAAATACCTCATCAAAAACATCGGAAGAGGGATCACAAGCATGATTCTCGTTCATAACATTAATCTGATTATCACAGGAGTCCATAAATTTGTGAGATTGATCATTTGATGAACCACATGTGGATACATGGGCCAAAGATTTTCTTTTCCCATGTTCCATATCCATTGTATCCATACCCGGAAACGGAAGGTTCTTGCCATCTGGAGATGTCAACTCCTTGATAGGAAACCAACCATACCTTCATTGAGAATGCACAAGTTAGTATACATGTATCAAGGATAAGTTCTCGAATAGCATTCAAGGAAAGTCAGAAAATACCTCAAGCGAAAGACAGGAGGTCTTCCAATGAAAGCATATACATCAGCTGCACTGACTACAGAGTCCGGTGTCCACTTTTGACAACTGACTAGGTTTTCTCTATGGACATTGTAAGGCAAAAGCATTAGCTCTCCAGATGCTACACTTGAATTACCCCATTTCCGGTTCAAATGTTCCAAAATTGATGATATCTTTTTCCGCATACTAAGGGTGAGCTCTAGATGGGGATTATGTTTATCCTAATTAAAAAAAAATGCTTAAGTAAGTTCTCAAAATGTTTCAATGGTAAGACTTCTCATAACATTATAGTACTATTTTCTCTTCTTTCTCACCATCTCTAAGGCTCTTCGAGTAGCATCATCAATTGGGAATAACTGGAGCTTAAGTTTCATATTATTATGCACATTGCTATCCACATGATTGTTTTGTGAAGGCAATGGAGGCAGAGCTTTTTCAACTGGTTCAAGACTTGATTGCCCTGGATTTTCAAAATGTAAACTACTGTCAGTTATGGAACTTCAGAGGATGTTATCAAATCACCTGGAGGAACATAACTGGTGATGATAAACCTCATTCTTGCCATACCTTGGTCACATTCAGCCTCCTTATCTATCACCGTTCGTTCCAAATGCTCAGCAGCTTCAGCAACCAAAGAAACCCCAGCAATTGCAGCTTTTTCCCATTTTTTATATGCAGCTGATGAGATAGAATGTATTAAGAAATGATGAAGTTATGGATTCTGCAATCTTTAAGCTAGCTCTAAACAAAATGAAATCAAGAATTTGCCTTATGGTACTTTCTATCAAGTGTAATCTTAATCCACATACCATTCTCAACTACATTCCTGTGTTGAATGCATGGTGCCATATTCAAGATAAGTAGAATCAGATACAAGTATACACCGAAACAATCAACAATAGCAAGCATGTATGGAAGGAAAACCAAAATTTTCATCAGACATAGTGAAGATGAACAGAGGGCTGCGATAAATTCATTTCAGGTTCCAAGTTAAACTATACCACATCAAGAACTAAGAATTATATGGATGAGGAACCACCTTGTTTCCGCCTTTTTCTTGCAGTTTTTAAAGAAGTTGGCTCCCCTTTATTATTGCTACGGAAAACTCCTATGTTTATATTCCGTCCTAGTTTTCCAGATCCCAACTTTGGCATATTTTGGCTGTCCAACAGAACCAGTTTCACAGTTCTAGTATCTTGCCCTGATGCCCTATTCTGATTTGCAACAATGCTTGGAGCCGCAGGAGATCCATTTTCTCCATGTGAAGGCCGTTTCCTTACATTCTTCTTTCGGTCTTTCAAGAGTTGGTTCTCCTTCATTGGAACGATATACCAATAAGTTGAGCAAGTCAAGAGAATACCCAAGTTCCTATATTAAAGGCATTAATATGTGGAAATATAGACATTCTAGACTAACCAGGGCTTCTACAAATATTTTAAACCTTCTGGGCTTCAAATGAAGCTTTGAAGCTTTACAGCTATACTTCTCCAGTAAAGACCACCTGTTAATGATGTGGGGATTACAAAGACAAAAACAGATCCAGTCAAGAAGATGCCTGGTGAAAATAATCAAATATTTTTATCATTACTAAAAAATGATATTCAGATACATTTGACTTAGACAACTCGTAGAAAATTAAGTTCATACAATAATCCATTCACGAATTAAAATGTTCTACATGGATGTCTACAAAGAATCACGCATAATCAAAACATGTTTTAGATTTACTGACATCAAATATGGTCCTCTTCTATATATGTTTCAGTGAATGTCCTCTCAACTATGATGCACATAAAAAAGAAAAGCAGCTACTCAGCCTCTGTTAGATATTACCATCGAAGCATAGCAGCATTTGTATCTTTGGAATTTTTTGCATCTAAGCACAATCCAGGTCCCAGCAACTTGTTCATACGCCTAACAAGACGATAGTAATAGTGCCTGACCTGAATATTTCAAGAAAAATGAAAAAAGGGAAGGAGAACAGGAATAATGTTTAATAACTTAACAACAAACAGGTCAAAAAGGACGCAATCAATTGATGCAAAAACCTTAAGCAATTTACCTGATCCTTATTTTTGCTTTGGACACGACGAGTTATCTTCTCAAAGTTCTGAAATTAAAACACAACAAAGTTAGAAAATACAATCGTTTGAAAACAAAATCCAGAACATTCAAAAGCCAAAGTGATGCCACCATCAACATGCCTTGCCAACTTGTCGTAATGCACCAAAGAAACTTTCTTCCTCTTGATGTGTCCAAGCAGCCCATTGCCTTGTTGGTTTCTTCACTGTATCAAGCATTTTCAAATCATTAAAAGCATAAATATAACGTTGCACCAAATGATGTAATTAAACTAAACTAAATTAGGGGAAAGAAAAGAACATGAATTATAAGCAAAAAAATATACCAGGTTGCTTTTGTTGCGTGTCACCTGCAGTCAATGACGTGAAATCAGGACCTCTACCCTGAAGTGGAGTCTCTTCAAGAATGATGTGTGCCTCTGAGTCCAAGGAGACTAGTGATTCCATCCTCCTAGAAAAAGATATTCATTCACGACAGCTTTGAAAGTTTCAAGGTAATGCTCCCTTTGATGATGTTACAAACTTGAAAGATCTACGCTGTGCTTGGGCCACTAATAACAAACTCCAAAATAACAGAGAAGTATCATCTTTAACAACATCATTATTTTATTATGTATTTAAGGATTTAAAATTATTCCTTTCTCCAAATTTCCTGCTCTTTCCTTGATGATGAAAATAATATCATGTGCCCAGCATACTCATATAACGCAACTACCTGGGCATGCTTATAGGCTAAAGGAAGTGGCCGTGCTCATTTTATCCAAAGATTCATTCTCTAAATTCTAAGACTTTACTTCAGGGGAAAAAAAAAGCCCATTAAAAAGATAAAATCCTTTTTTACTAGTGTCATTGACCTTCAGCCTAAAGAGCAATTCAGAAAATTAGGAAAAATATGAAGCCCACAATTAGTTATTGCAAATTAGAGTTTTAAGCCTAAATTTAAGCATCACAAGAACAAAGAGAAAAAGAACAGCTGAGACACTCAAACGCGGGCAGCAAGCGGAAATGCAGACAGATATGATCAATTACAAGTTGGAATTTCGAAATTTCAATGCAAGGCAATAAATCACAAAAACCTAAGCTGAATGCACCAAATTTAATTACTTGACCAAGTTGAAATCCTCAATCTCCCTCGACCGACACACCAAAACTCTTCAAAATAGACCAATTTTCCTTTATTCAACTTTCCCCCAAATTTCAGCACTCAAATGAGAACTAGGGTTTCGAGAGCACTACTGATCAATTCTCCCATTCTAAACCCAGCCAAACACGTAGAAACAGAGAAATTGAAGCAAAATTACAATACCTTAGGAAGAGAGCAACCGTATTCGAAGAAGTAATCAAAACCCTAGAGCACGCACAAGGGTGAAGATTTTCGAACAAGAGAGTCGAAACCGAAGAAGACCTAATTGCAGCTAGAAAGAAAAAAAGAAACGACCGAATTTTGTTTTCTTTTGTTTTCTTTATTTTGTTCTCTCTTTTTCTTGCATTCTTCTTCTCCCAAAAAGAAAATTAGCAAAAGAAAAAAAAAGTACAAGTAATTACCTGTAGTTAATGTCAAAGATGAACATGAAACAGAACTTTGGTATGTGTCCTCCAAGGACTTTTTCCAACATAAAAGATGTGCAAATCCAAGTTTGCTCCAAACTATTTCCACCATTAAAATAAATACATGACTTGTACTATATTCCAATCACTTTCTACTCCTTTTTTTTAATATTTAAATAAGCTAAAATGGGTTTTTTAATCAATTATATCCATAATGAGTACCTTTAATAAGCACTGATTTAACAAATAAATCTCATTAAAAATCACAAAAATGTGAACACTTGACAAGAACAGCACATCCAATCTAAGCCAGAGACATATCAAACTCTATTAGTTAATGCATGTTGCTGTGAAAGCAGTACCACTACAGCAGCCCAAACTAAAAGGCTTCTCTTCTCCTTGCAATGAAGTGTTTCTAAAAGCAGGGCTAAATGAGCATCTACCTGTTGATCATGATCCATTGTGCTAATGAATTATAATAATAACTTTGGTAACTTTTAAGGGAAAGTAAAGGTTCTCTTTGAACTTGTGATACGTGGCAATGCTTTGCAATGAGTATACAAAAGATCAGATGGATGAAATACCACACAAATGGATTGGATTGATGTGGACAAGTTAAAAACACTACAACAGACAAGTACAAACTGGATATATACATACATATCAAATTGTACGTAAGACGAGAGGAGATTAATTACCTAATTCTTTTTTTTTTTTGTGGGAACTTGCAAGAAAAGAAGAGGAACAGTCAAGTTATAATGTTGCAATCACCAATTTTGTCTACTAATTCGCAAGATTTAATTTATTATTTCCTAAATTCTTAGCTATTGTTTACTTTAAATACAATACTTGACAGATCAACGACTTAAAATTATAACAAACTCAATTTAAATAATTGCTGAAGTTTTAAATTTATATAAATAAAAAAGTTTATTAATGAATATAAGATAATTTATGTGTATTATACTATTTGCAAAGTTAATCTTTATAAGACTTTAAGTTATTTAGTATTAATTTCATGAATAATTATGGTATGTTAAATTTTAACTAATCTAAAGTTTAGGTTAAAGGTGTGATTTGCACCTCAATGCTTTACAAAAAGTCTAATTAAATTCTTATTGTTATCTAGAATACCACTAAATTAGCACTCATTATACTTTAAATAGGGTAAAAGTGGTAATAGAGATAACGATAGAAACTTGTTTAAGCCTTTTGTAAAATGATAAGGTTAAAATCACATTTTTAACCAAAGTTTAAAAAAAATTAAGATTACATCAACTTCTAATTGATCCGCATCACCGGGTCATGACATCATATAGGCTAAATTAATGACTAATATGCTAGAAACTATCAAAAATTTAAGTTTGTTAAGATTTAGGGTACTATCCATATTATTTTAAAAATATTAATGTATAACGTGATATCACATAGAGACTAAAGACTTTTAAGGAACATTAGGTGTCAATTTGTACCTTTTGCCTAAAGTTTATAATTACTATGTTTTGATTAATAGGATCTCAACATATCTAAAATGTTGGCTTTGAACCCCATATTATGACTATTTGTGCCATTCAGCAAATAACTAAAATAGGTCTCGTTTAGTAACCAATAACAAAGGACTAAAAAAAAGAAATGGAAATGAAAAGTGAGAATCAGAATAGGAATGAAATTATTGATTATGCGTGTTTAAAAAAAAGAAATGGAAATGAAAAGTGAGAATCAGAATAGGAATGAAATTATTGATTATGCGTGTTTGGTATGATATCAAACAAAGTTAATAGTTATATTAATATTTGGTATTAAATATTAAAAATGATAATGATAATTTTTATTTATATTTCATTATTATATGATTTATTTTGTAAATAATTAATTGATAAAATATTTTATAAATAATTAATAAAATATTTAATGATTTACAAAATTATTAATTTTAGATCATTATAAATGATTTTTATGATAAGAATAAAAGCAACAAAAAATAATTACTAAAGAAATTTTGATGATAATATTATGATGAGAATCTTGATAATATCTTAATAATATTTTGATAATAAATTAATAATATTCTAATAATTTCTCTTATCTCTTATTCCCAATATTTGTTTCCAATTTATACTTACATCCCACTTTAGGAATAAAAGTTCGAGATTGTTTAAAATTTATTCCAATTTTATGATTTTCTGTTTTATCTATTATCGATAACCAAACAATTAAAAGTTAGGGAATAATTCAATGTAATCCTAGGAACAAAAAGTTTGAGTTTGGTGGGTCATGACATAATTATTATTGTTTTATAATGTTTTGGGATTGAATGGAGATATAGTGTTGGGCCCGGGCCCAAGATCCCTATTCCCGAGGCGGTCCCTCGGGCTGCGCCCGCGACGGCGTCCCAAAGCGTTGGACCCGATCCCAACATCCATACAAAATCGATTCACA